>PVLD010005187.1:0-115252 GCA_004027595.1 Dinomys branickii
TTTGCATGTCTGTATATGGGTCCATACATCTACAATTCGAAGATATCAATGGATAAAGCAACAACTACTGTTGAGACCATATCACCTTGTCTATAGATTAGTTGTGATTGTACTATTTTCTATGATAATGGGTGTCTGTTTGTCAATATGTTTTTGTACTTTTATGTTTCTAAAATAAAAAAAAAAAATAAAAAATAAAAAAAAAAAATAAAAAGATCAGCCTGAACCATACAGTGAGATTCTGTCTCAAAAACCCAAAACAAAACAAAAACAAAAACAGCCAAAAGTCAAACAAGTGTGACATGTTCAAGTCTGTGAATAAAAGTCGGGGCTACAGATAAGAATTAGAGATGGAAGTGTATGGACGCACGGATGGTACTGCAGGTGTAAGACTGAAGGAGAGTCCTCCACTGCAGAAAGAACAGATCTGAGAGTTAAGCCCTGGATAGGTCAAATTATGAAGTCTGAAAGGAGGTGAGGGTCCACCATGAATAAAAGAAGGCCAGTGAAGTGGGGGTAAACCCAGGAGAGCTGTCTTAGAATCAAGTGAAGTACTGGAGGGGGCAACTCTTTTGAATGTTGCTGACAGGTCAGGTATGATGGAGATTGAACTCAGTAATGTGGCATCCCTGGTAAGTTTAACTAGAGCTATTTCAAAGGAGTGGAGAAGAAGCCTCTCTGGAATAGGTTCAATAGAGAATAAGTGAAAGAAAACTGATTTAAAGAGTTTTCTGTAAAGGGTAGCAGAGAAATGGGGTAGCAGGTATATGACAAGGTGGGATCAAGAGGAAAAACTTTTTAAAAGTAAGATGGCACTGGGAATAATCCAGTGGAAAGGAAATCATGAATATGTAAAACAGAGGGGAAGCTGGGCATAGTAACACATGCCTGTAATCCCAGCACTCAGGAGGCTGAGGCAGAAGGAGCACAGCTGATGCTAGCCTGGGCTACACAGTTGAGTTCAAGGCCAGCCTGAACTACATGCCAAAACCCCGTCTCAAAGGTAAAAAAGAAAAAAGAAGTGAAAATGGTTTGACAGTTAATAAAGGATGGAATCTGTTAGACAAGTGGAGGAGCCGGCCTTAGAGAGGCGCACCCGAACTTCGCTGGCGAAGGTGCACAGGTGCAGATGCATGTAAGGCAATGGGTGTAGGGGGCGCACGTAAAAGGTCTCTTCCAAAGCCTTTCGTTGTTTGAGTCTTCACTCAAGAAAACAAATTATCAACTGAAAGTACTGGGAAAAATTTGTTAGAGAAAAACATGTAAAATAGATTACCTATTGGCCAGGCATGGTGCTCATGCCTGTCATCCCAGCACCTGGGAGGCTGAAGTAGGAGCATCACAAGTTCAAGGCCAGCCTACACTACCAAGTGAGTTCAAGGCCAGCCTGAACTACACAGTAACTAGTGAGATTCTGTCTCAACCTTCAAGTTCAAAGTAGTCTGTGCTGTGAAATCACCAAGACAGTTTAAAAAATTGATCCCTGGGGTGCTCCCAGATATTTCACGATTTAAATGCATGGGGTACAGCCTGAGAACTGGATTTTTCTTTTTAGGTCACCCTGGTGATTGTGATGTACAGAAATTTCTGAATGAATGGAAGAGTGGATGGGTAAAGAAAATACTCCAAGATTGCCAGATGGCACTAATGTCTCACTTGGCTTAGTGCTCTTGTATAAAACAATGACTTATTAGTATAGTTATGTTTTCTCTGGGTAAATGGAGACACAGAGGAGGAGCAACAAAGTTGGATTTTGTCCGGTGACTACATCATAGGGAGAAGGGACCACGACAGTTCAATGGGTACACACAGGAATGATTACGAGACCAATGAATCTCTTCGGAGTGAAAAAGAGCTGAACCCATTAGATGGCTGAGGGTTAGGGGAACAGTGGGAGGTCAATGAATTATAAATCCTGAGAGGGTGGAAGAACTACAACTAGGACAATTGGAGTCAGCTGGACAGATCGGAGATGGTGGTCACAGGATGGGATGTTTCAAAAAGATTACCTGGCAAGGCTTGGGAGTACAGGGTGTTAGAATCACAGTGGTGAAGGGAACAGGACAAGGAAGTAAGAGACCAGGACACTGGATGTATCAACATCATTAATATAAAAACCACAAAGATATCAACAGAACCAGTGCTAGAAAGAGATGACAATGAACCACGAGCTAAACCTTCAAGAAGTAACTGTCATTGACAGATATGACAGCAACTATGAAGAGTAAATAGGGATATTATTCTATCTGATGGAATGTGCTTTAAAGGTAGAAATAGTGGGAGGAGAGGCAAGAGATAATTAAATGGCTTTTTTTTTTTAAACAGTCTTGCTAGGTAGTTCAGGCTGGCCTCAAAATTGCAGGGATCCTCCTGCCTCAGCCTCCTGAGTGCTGGAATTACAGGTGTGTGGCACCATACCTGGTTCGTTTTTATTGTTAAATGTCTTTTATTGTTAAATGTTGTTGTCAGCTACCTAAGAAAAAAGAGACCACTGGTGTTTTGCTTTTTTTTTTTTTTTTCAGTACTTGGAACTGAACACGGGGATGCTCTACCATTGAGCTATATATAACCCTATCCCATTTTATGTTTTATTTTGAGACAGGGTGTAAGTTGCCTAAGCAGAACTCAAATTTGCAATCCTCTTGGCTCATCCTCCCTTGGTGCTGGGATTACAGGGATGTGCCACTATGCTCTGTACAGAAATGACTTTTTGCACTCACCACCTAGCAGTTCTTAGAATACAACAGGTACCTAATAAAATTGTAGTTGTTGAACGAACTTCAGGAATTGAGGAATTTACTGTTAGAATCCAGCTCTCCTGCTCCTTATTCTGGATGCTGACTTGCAGTATGACTCTTTTGATTCTGCCAAAAACTCATCTGATGCTGGTTCAAAGCCACTGAGTCATAGTCTCCCCAGGCTGGCAACAGCAGCATAACCCTATTTTTAAGGCTCTTTCTCTTTTTGATCAGATTTTTTTATCAGGCCACGTCAAACACTAAAAACAAATGGGACAGGAGTGACAGTCACAGATAACAGCCCTAACCTGCAAGTTAAAAACACTTTAATTAAACCTAGAACCCAGCACAGCCTGGGGGAGGACAGGAAAGGAGCTTTCCACCAAGGAATCAGCCAAAAGCCTCAGAGAATGGAAGCGGTGATAAAAAAACACACATATTTATGTTAATAAAAACATCTCTAGGGGGTTGGCATACATTCAACAGTATTCACTCACTTATAAGCATATGCTGAGTACCACTAAGCGCTGGGCACTGTCCTAGGCACTGAACAACTCACATATATACTTATGAAATTTGATTGAAATATGTATCCGGGACAGTCACTGGGGAAAAGGAGTTGCAAAAGGCCAGATGCATTTAGAACTGTCTGCGGGTGAGGCAACAAGGGGAGACACTTGGGCAAAGAGAAGCCATTACTGATAAATATATACTGGTGGTCTCAGAACTGGCAGTGTCACCTGTTTCCCTCACCTGACTGAGACAATGCTCTGTCTCCCGGTGAGGGCACCAGGAAATACTCTGAGCCGTCACACCTGAAAAGCATCACTGTCTCTTGGAAAGAAGGTTAAATCATTAAGGTCTGTTGGGAAGATGATCATCTTGTGAAGTAAGAAACTTGGGGTCTAACTTTGGCCCTTCTCTAGCTTGCTGTATAGCTTTGGGAAGTTGTCTGACCTTTCTGTGCCTTGGCTTTTTCATGTGTAAAATGGGATTACTACCATTTCTAAGATTCCTGTATCTTTATAGCTCTCCACATGGAGAGGAACACCTGTAAGGTAGAAAGGAGGTAGGAACTAAGCTGTGTCTGGCCCGGTGATGTAGCAAAAGCATATTCAAGATAAAGGATCTGAGACTGACCTGTAGCATCAGAGTCAGGACACGGCAGCTGATCGAAAACCTCAACACCTCTTTCCGGGACGGGTCCAGGGGCCACATCCTCTCACAACCAACAATTCAGGTGTTTTGCTACCAGATCTTCCTCGTACTTCTAAACTCCAAAACCCAAGCAAGAAAAGTATCACACATAGGCTAAAAGTAAATGGTTGACAACATTCTTCATAGAAAATACCATCCCCTTGCCATAGCCTTACTACAGCAAGCTTAAACACCTAACTTTCCAGAGGGAGGAGCTTCTTGAGGGCAGATGGGACCACCGAACGGCACTTGGGAGCATTGTTTTCATGTTGCACAAGTTCTATACAGAAAAGTCTGGAGCTAGAAAACTAAGCTCACAGAAAACCTTTAAAAGCCTGTTGAGCCAGGTGTGGTGGCACACGCCTATAATCCCAGGACTTGGGAGGCTAAGGCAGGAGGATCATTGCGAGTCTGTGAGTTTAAGACCGGTTTGGGCTACAAAGTGAGCTGAAGGCCAGCCTGAACTGCATACTGAGACCCTGTCTCAAAAACAAAAAAAGTGTTATGCACATGTATTAACTTCCCAGGAGTGTAAACTTTATATACTACACACAAGCACTAATAAAATAAATTTTTTAAAAAGCCTGTTGAGTACTCCTATGCAGGAACCAAGGATCAGGGTTCAAGTTCTAACTCTTTCACTTACAAATTTTTAGTCTCTCTGAGCCTCAGTTCTCATGACATCAGAATCTTTTTTCTCCTCTGTCACAAAATTGTCATAGATGGTGATACAGCCTAATGTGTGAACGACTACACAAATCTATGTTGTGGTTGCTATTATTTGATGTGTGTCCTTTTCCTCTTGCCCAGAATAATACATAAGCTCCCAAACTACAGTCCCAAAAGTGGGGCACCGAACCATACTGGGAGACCATAATGACTACACATGCCAGCTTAGCTCTCTGATGTGTGTTCAGCTGGGCTGTAAAACTAAGTGGAGAAGGAAAAGAAAACCACCACTCAGCAGGACTTCAGCCAGCTCCCACTGCTAAAACAAACTCAGGGTGAAGACACAGTCTACTACTAGGGATGAAGAAAAACTTATTTCCCATTTCTTTGTTCAAGTGGCAGCAACACATAAACAACTGAAAGCCATTCTGAGGCAAGGAACACATTTTCAGGCATTTTTTACAATTCTTGGGGCTAATAGTAGCAATGGTTCCTACAGAGCTTTCAAACACCAGCCTGGGAAACTAGAAAGGACAAGAGCATTAGAAGTAACTCACTGATGTGGGCTGGGGAACTACGCCTGAAAGAATATTAAGTAGGGCGTGCGTGGTGGCACACACACAACCCCAGCACTTGGGCAGCTGAGTTAGAAGGGTCACTGCAAGTTCAAGGCCAATCTAGACTACATAGTGAGACCATGTCTCAAAAATGCAGATTAAAATTTAAAAATGAAAAAAAATAAAGGGGGTAAAGGGGTCTTCTTTCTTCTTTTATAGGGCCAATACCTACCAAATCTTTAGGTCTCACCTGTTTCTGGAATTCTCCTATTCTCTTTCGATAACATGCTATGCCCTCACTGCCCTGTGTGCCTCTTTAAAATTTACTTTGTGGTACCTGAGAGTGAACTCAGGGCCTTTGCAGTGAACTACACCCCCAGCCCTTTTTTTCTATTTTTTATTTTGAGACAGGATCTTGCTAAGTTACCCAGGCTGGGCTCAAACTTTTAATCTTCCTGTATCAGCCTCCCAGAATGCCCAGATCACAAGGGGGTGCCACCACGAGGCACTCTACCACTGAGCTACATCCCAGCCCTTTCAAAAATTTGGGACAGCTTCTTGATAAGTTGCCCACGCTGGGCTTGAACTTGCAATCCTCCTGCCTCCGCTGCCTCAGCACGTGGGATTACAGGTGTGTGCCACCACGCCCAGCTCCAAACAAGCACCTTAAACACAAGAGGTAGAGACAAGCTACAGCGCCACCAGTTCGCTGACCAGATGTATAACCACTGCTCCAAGTATCCCTCCCGTCGTATCTCATGTAAAGAATAAAACGAAACAGAAGCTCCAAGAAAATAAATTTCTCCAGACAGGAAGCAACGTTGGCCTACAGCAACCATATTCTTTCCGTGGCACAAGGGGGCGCCTGCGGCTTACTCCACCACCAGGAGGTCGGGAGGAAGGGAGGAGCCCTAACTCCATACCGGTTTTGCTTATGAAAATTCAGTTTAAAGTCAAAACTCCAGAGGGCAGCGGTATTTGGTGATTCTACGCAATTATCTCCAATATCTGCCTCTCGGAATCGAGAAAAGTCACAGAAACAGGCACACCCGCTCTGACACGCTCGCTGTTCCTCTATTCTAGGGTGAATTGACTATTTTCCCCTCTTGGCTTCCACCCACATGCAGAACAGAAGCTGGGAACAGAAAAGTGCTTAACCCACCTCCGCCTCGCGACCAGCCTCGCATTCTTCCTTGCCAGAGTCAAACTCTGACCTCAGCGACCACAGACTTGCAGCCCACACTTAGCTTAAGGTAAACCAAGGAAAAGCAAAAGCCCGTCACGGCTTGCTCCCAGCTGCGTGCCAGACTCACTTTCCACCCAGCCCCTTCCCTGCCAAATCGGACTGTTAGCGGGAAGGCGTTTACAGAGCAAGGAGTTTCACTCTCATTTTCCCAGGAGATAAAGAGCATGCGGCGATCTCATTACAGACTGTGCGGGCAGTATAACTGCCATCGCCGTTTTATGGATGTGGAGACTGAGGCTCACTGGGGCCGAGAGACACACCCAAGACTACTTGACCCTCGGAGTCTCTGCCTCTGAAACGTCACCCCCAGCCAAAGGGTATTATGTGCTCTTTCCAGGTAGGATTAGAACCCAGGTCCCAGGCCTAGCCCAGCGCTGCCTCCACTGACAGAGCCTGACTCTTGCTGCATGCTTATATATGCCTCGAGAATTCGGAAAAGCCTACTGACTAGAACCTGAGACCCTCTGAGTAAGACTAACACCTTCCGCGGGGCGATGTCGCTCGGACCCAGCGTCCTCAGGGCCAAAGGCCTCGCGGGCCGTCTCGAGCCAGAAGTCGCCTTCCGCCGGCCAGCCCGCTCCTTTTGATCAGACCCTAGCGGGGCCACAGCCCCGATCCTCATCCCCAAGGAGGCACGGCCCACGGGGTACTCCCGAGGGAGTCGGCGACGTCCTGACTGGGAGCAGGGCCGGAAGCAGACGAGGGCGGGAGGCCGTAAAGGAAGAGGCGGTGCCCGAGGACGTTGTGGCGGAGAGGCGGGGCTCCACGCTTCTCCGCAGCCTCTGTCTCATTTCTCTAAGCCTCCGCTTGACAGCTTTCTTCCCTCCCAGAACGCCACTGCTCGAGAATTGGTGCCTGGGTCTTCTGTACCCGTCCATCCCGATTGCTCCGGCGGGAACCGAACCGCAGCACCTCCATCCGGGCACCGGGCTGCCCGCGCCTGCGCGCAGGCTCCGCGGACGGCGGCCCCTCCCCGCTCCTGCCCGGACCCTGGGCTGTCCCCCACCCGCCTTCGGTGGCGGCCATGTTGACTCCGGGCGAGCGGGGCGGGGACCTGAGCTCCGCACAGCTCTGCCCAGCATCTTCCCGCCTTGGTGTCACCTGAGGAATTTTTTTTCTCGCACTTCGCCTTCCTCCCCGCCCCCTCTGTCGCCTTCACACTGCTGGCGCTGTAGTCTCGGAGTCAGCGCCCTTGCCCCAGCTCCATCCTGCTCCGTTCCCTGAGTTCCTGATGTGGGCCGAGGCTCTTGCAGTCGAGGGCTGCCCCGCTACCTCTTCACAGAAGCAGACTCGCGCATTCCCTACTGTAAGGCAGCAACAGCTCAGCACAGGGCCTGACACAATAGGTTTTTTTCAGAATAGTCAAAAAGCCTTTTTGGGGTTTCTGCGGCCACCAGTGGCACCCTACATCCTGGGTGTGAAGAAAGCGGGGGATCCCCTTGACTTTCCCCTCCTGGCTCCCAGGAACCTCATCTTGCTTCAGTCCTCAGTCCCACCTCAGGTGGCCCAAGAGGATGGGAAAGAAAACCTCAGACACCCCCAGGCTCCTCTCTCCCCTCCAGCAGCTTCTCTGTAGGAAACAGGACCAATATAAAAGGAAGCTAACTCCACATAACCGTCTGTTATGGGAGGAGCGGCCAGTTGGTCCCCTGCAACGGAAACTGTTAGAACAACTTTGCACTCTCCTTCAAGGAAACAGATAATAAATCCTTCTCCGTTGGTGGATTTCACGTTTCTCAGGATTCCAAAGCCTTTGTGGTTTCGGTTATCTGCCTTGCTAAACGAAGCTAGGGTCTGGGTTACCCTTTGGCCGCAGCCCCAGCCCGAGGGAGGGGTTTATCTTCTCTAACAGCCACTAACTGGGTGGGAACAAAGAGATGGCTGCTATCTCTCCAGGCAAAGAAAACTGGCCCATTTTGGGAGGGGGGAGGACGGTATCTTTGGACTCTGTATAACGCATTTCAGGTCCTGAGACCCAAACTGCGCCCCAGATGTTTGTTGTGTGGAAGGTGGATAAAGTACGAGGCACGTTGTAGTGAGTTGTGTGCGGATGAAGTTTAGAAGGCCTCTCCTCCCAGGTTTTCACTGGCATGCATGTTTTTCAGCTCCAGAGGCCTGTGAGTAAAATGGCAGTCTCAGGGCCCTCTTTTAACTGGGACCCCAGGTTGTGACTTGAATCTCTAGAATCTTAGAAAGCTCCAAGTAGCACTCTTATTTGCAAAGATAAAATTGAGAAATGGACTGTCCTTGCCCTGGGGATTCACAAAGGAAAAAAGCCATCTATTCTCAGGGTTCTGTCCACACCAGATTCCCTCAAAAATCTGTTTGTGAAAAAGGAGGGGTCTTTTGTGACAGGTCAGAATGTTTTCTAACAGCTCAACTGTCCCCCTTTTAGAGGTAGGACGTTGTCCAGATCTTCAGCTCCACTTTCCTGAAATTTCTCTTTCCTTCTTTGCTACCCAACCCCCGCCTCTTCCGCTCTGTTTCCTGTTTCATTTTCTGGCTCCTGCTCTGACAGGAAAATAAGGAGGCTGTTTTGTGTTCTCAAAGCCCTAGCTCCGTGGCTCTTCAGGTTCAAAGGTGGCTAGGTGGGATTGGCAGGGGTCTGGTGCTGTCAGGTAGTGAGTGAGAGATGAGGAGGGGACAGCTCTCCTCAGTCTGCTTTCAGAGTCTGCAGCTAAAATGGAGGTTGCATCAGCACAAGGTGCCAGCTGAGCTCTCAGATCTGTGCTAAGTAAGCGAGACAGCCATATCCCAGGGCTCCAGACTACACCTCCCAGCCACTTCGGTTAGGAACCAGATCTCCCACACCACCAAGAAATAGTCTCGGGGGCTGGGGATATAGCTCAGTGGAATAAGCGTCTGCCTAGCAAGCGCAGGGTCCTGAGTTCGATCCCCAGTACTGCCAAAAAAAAAAAAAAAAAAAAAAAACAAGAAATAGTCTCATAGTACAAATCCCCAAACAAAGCAGTGAACGCACCACTTTCTGGAATTCAAGAGGGTTACATCGTTTCTGTTCCCTGACCTTGCCTGGCTCTGCTCTTGCTGTTACTTACCCCTGTTTGAAACCTTCCACCACCAGGCCAGCACATTATATCTGAGTCTTGGTGGACCTGTCACCTGCTCAGAGGGAGCTTCTCCGACTGCCCAGCCACAGGCACCTCCCTGTACTGTTCCAGCACTCTGTTTTCTTCACAGCACTGAACACCACTCTGTCAATTTTACTTCTTCATTATCTCTGCTGAATACGATGGAAGAGCAGGACTCTTGCTCGGGAGTGTATCCCCAGAGCCCAGGACAGTGCCTTGAAGATTGTGTCTCTTCAGATCTAATGAATAAAATCGATTTAACTTGATGCCTATTTTTTATGGATGAGAGAACTGAAGCATACGAAACAGAGCAAATGAGTGGCAGAGATGGGACTTGAATTCAGGTCTCCAGCCTCCTGGGATGGGTTTGTTTTTTATTTTGTTTAGGGTTTGAGAGGGTCTCACTATGTAGTGCAGGCCGACCTTACACTCACTGTCTAGCCCAGGCTCAGCCTCCCAAGTGCTGGGATTACACAGGTGTGTACTACACCCAGCTGTCCTGTGCTGGTTCTATCACTCTGCATTATTTTAATTTTTCCCAGGTTTACTCCTTTCCTTCTCGTCCTTTTGTCCCGCAGAGTTAAAATGTCTACTAAGAATCCTATGCTGAGAATCCTATATGGGGTTCACCAAGTCTTACCCACTACTTCTGTTTCGTCCTCCTGTTTACTCTTTGTTCCAGCAAATTCCTATTTAACCTACTTGATTTATTCAACACTATAGGCATATCTACCATGTAACAAGGGGTGAGGATATACCACTGAGCAAGACAGACACAGTCCTTGCTCTCATGGAGATTTCTACTTCACAGGATTTATAGTGTTTGTCAAAAAGTGCTCAGTAAGACCAAGGGTGGTGGCACACACCTGTAATCTCAGCACTGAGGCAGGAGGATAATCATGAATCCAAAGCCAGCCTGAGCTACACAGTGAGATCGTGTCTGAAAAAAAGTGCAGCCAGGCATGGTGGCGCACACCTGTAATCCCAGCAATTGGAAGGCTGAGGCAGGAGGATCTTTGCAAGTTCAAGACCAGCCTTGGCTACAAAATGAGCTTAAGGTCAACCTGAACTGCATAGCGAAACCCTATCCCAAAAAGACCAAAAAAAAAAAAAAAAAAAAAAAGAAAGCTCAATAAAGATGGGCTGTTACAATTCCCTGACCAAGAAAGTGAACAATGTTTCTGTTGGAGCACAGGAAGAAGTTCCGGGAGTTCTGGAACACTCCCCTCCGTAGAGCAATCTCACAACTCATTCATCTCTCTGGCTGCCTTGCTTACTCCTGACTCCCCATTTGGAGATGGCCTTGGTCCCAGGGTGGATAGAGCGACAGCCTAGTGTATATATTGACTCTCAGTGGCTCAGTTTCCTGTCACTAAGCTTCCTACATCCCTTGTCCGTGGGCTGGAGTTGTTTACTCTGATATGGGATGCTGGCTTCCACTGGGGGGCAAAAGTGACCACACCGGCCCACATCCCGTCACCGTCAGTGTCAGCGGCAGGGCTAGCGCACTTGATGACAGGCAGTGCTGCCTCACCAGAGCTCTGCGCTCCTTCTGTTATAGGGAAGAGGACATTCACTGGCAGTTTCCACATTGTGTCTGGGTGACATATTCATCCTGACGCCTAGGGTCACACCAATCAGTCTTGTATATTTACATTTTTGACCTCTGCTGGATCACTTGAATATGTCTAGCCACCCCAGGTCCAAGTCCTTGCCAGGCCTCAAATTGTAGGAGCCAACACTGATGCTTCAAAGCCCATGAACACTTTTCACCCTTCCTTCAGTGTTTGCCTTTTAATAGAAAACCTTGGTTGCACTGGGAAGCCTGGTGGGAAGGCCT
This sequence comes from Dinomys branickii, assembly GCA_004027595.1. NCBI lineage: Eukaryota > Metazoa > Chordata > Mammalia > Rodentia > Dinomyidae > Dinomys > Dinomys branickii. The sequence continues at coordinate 11,337 of PVLD010005187.1, forward strand.
TAGCCATTTAGGGGTGGCAGTGGTTGCAACGCAAAAGAGCCAATGAGGTTGAGAGTATTGTTTAGGCTGGACTTGGCTGGTGTCCAGCTATGAAGAAGGTTAAGGTCATCTAGGGGGTGGGAAGGGAGCAGCCTGGGAAAAGAACGACTGGCCACACCCCAAAGTTCTCTACTGGCAAGGTTCTATTTACTTCTCAAAAGCAAATTATTCACAGCTCAGTGATCAGCAGTTCTGCTGGCTGTAGTAGCTCTAGTCAGAAACTGGAGACCAGGCAAGGCCCCCACTGCATTGCATGGGAGCAGATAAAAGGAACCCAGGAAACTGAACTCCTAGGTAATGCTCCTTCTACAGCCCAGAAATGTACTTTCTATATTAGAAAATGGAGCTCAAGAGGCCAAGAGCAAAAAAAAAAGCCCTTACTAATATTGCTTACCAAAATACAGATGTGAAAAATCTGATATTTGTTTTTTTTTTCCAGGCAGGTCCTAGGAAGGGATCTTGGTTGACAAAAAGGTTTTTTCTCTCAATAGAGAAAGATTATTTATTCTGGTCCCTGACCCAAATATGAACAGCCACACTTAGTTTGATGCACATTTGATTGAAATTCTTGGGACCATTTTACCTCTTGAAAGATCCAATAAAAACAGATCTTGCTTGCTGCGCACAATAAGGTTGTTATTCCTAGTTGTCCCCAGATCTACAGAGGCTGTAGTACTGGATGGTACTTTGGGAAGAGTATTACCTGGTAATAATGGGCCTCAGGCAGGTGGGCCTCGACTAGCGTGTGAACCTGACTACTAAAGACCTCATGTTCCTCAGCCTCTTCTTCCAGCTGTAACACGGAGCCAGAACACCAACCTCACAGCCACAAGGCTGCTGCCAACTGTGATGTTCTACGTCCAGCATTCAAGCAGGTACTTGGGGGGGTGCATCTCAAGATTCATTTCAAAGTGTTCACAATCATCTTCTACTACTGCCTCATTTCTCCTCAAACCCGAACTTGAATTTTCTCTTTTGATTCCCTAAGGGGATGGAGAAACTGTATCTTGTGACATTAACCTCATAAAAGGCACATGCATCCAGCCAACACCTACAGTATCACTCAACTTTTTTTTTTCTTCAACTGCTTTTTAAATGAGTACTATGTGTGGACTATGTTAGGGCAGGGATGCAGCAGGCATGTAAACCTCCCTGCCTTCACAGATTTTATGTTCCAGGAGAGTGCAGCTAAGTGCAATGTACGGGATGAGCAGATGGTAACAAGCAGTGTAATGAAAGCAAGGCAGAGAAGTGAAACAAGGCAGGGAAGCAGAAATTGCTATTTATTTTTTTTTCTGGGGGGAGGCGACTTTACCCAAGGCCTTGTGTATGTTAAACACATGCTCTTGGGTTGGGTGTGGTGGCACATGCCTGTAATCCCAGCACTTGGGAGGCTGAGGCAGGAGGATCACTGTGAGTTCAAGGCCAGCCCAGGCTACAAAGTGAGTTTGAGGCCAGCCTGAACTGCACAGTGAAACCCAGTCTCAAAGACAAAAAAAAAAAAAAACATGCTCACTGAGCTACACACACAGCCCTTATATCTGAACCAGGACCTGGTAGCCTTATAGCTACCTGGTTAGAGTACCCTGCACTGGAGACAAGTATTACAAAGACTCCCACAGAGGCATCAGCCCTGTGTAGTACAGGGAGCAACGGGGACCAGAGATAACAGTGTTGGAAAAGTGGCAGGCAGAGAAATGGGGAACTGATATTCAAGTTGTAAGCATTTGGACTTTAAAGAGGAGCACTGGAGTTGGCTCTGACTTTCAAGGGGTCATTCTGGTTGCTGTATTGAGAAAAGATTCAACTGGGCAAAGTGGAAAGGGAAGGCCAGTGGTGAATACCGCAGAACATAGAAGGACCCAGACATGACGTGCGTGCCTGTAGCCTCAGCACTCCAGAGGCTGAGGAAGGAGGACTGCTGAGGGTGGGGGCTGCCCTGGGCTACAGTGATGTCAGGGCCAGCCAGAACTATATAGTGAAGACCCTATCCTAAAAAGTATGCAGAAAAGACATGATAGTGCCTTGAATTGTAATAGTGGTTGGATTGCAGATTTTTGAGTCAGGGTCTCACTATGCAGTTTGGGCGGGCCTTGAAATCATGGTGATCCTCCTGCCTCAGCTTCCCAATTGCTAGGATCACAGGCATGTGCAGCTACCATGCTCAGCTGAAGATTATTTTCTGAGTGATAAAAGACTGGATGTGGAAGTCAAAGGTATCGACTTTTTTTTTCCCCAAGATGATGGAAGTCCAACTTGCCACTTACTGAGAAAATGGTAGAAGCAGGCTTCTTGGGAGGAAAGTGGGCTTTTTAGCTTTCACATATTCCAATCAAATTTCCAGCACAGATGTCAGAGCAGACTCTGGTCTGGAGTCAGAGGAAAGAGATAGTTTGGAGATAGATGTGATTAAGATGGAGTCTGCCTTCAGGTAAATTGTTAGAAATTTTTTTTTTTTTGCGGTACTGGGGATCAAACTCAGGACCCTGCGCTTGCTAGGCAAGCGCTTATTCCACTGAGCTATATCCCCCGCCCTTGTTAGAAATTTCTAAGCAAAGTTGTGGATGGTTGGTGGTACATGACTGTAATCCTGGTCATTCCAGCTACTTGGGAGGCTAAGGCAGGATTGTCACTGTTTTTTTTGTACCAGGAATTGAACTCAGGACCTCATGCTTGCCAGACAGGTGCTTGTGCCATTGAGCTGTATCCCCAGCCTGGGAAAACTGTCATATTTGAACTCAGCCTGGAGAATTTAGAGTTCAGGGCAGAACTGAACTAGAGATCTTGTCTCAGACACAGACAAGGGAACAAAATTAACAAAAAACTAAGAACTTAACAAGATCCTCTCTTTGCCAGGTATTTCCACTTTTTCCCCTCCTAGACTACAATCAATTTTTTGCTAAGGCCACTGTACTTTAAGGGGACAGCATGCTCTTCGTGCAGCGGATTTCCTTCTGCAGGCCCCATTACCTCTAGCTTCCATCTTTTTCTCAGTACTGGGTGTGGAGCCCAGGCCCGCGCCAACTTACCCCTCAGCCCTCGCTTGTTATTCTGAGGCGGGAGCTCACTCAGCTGCCCAGGTTCACCCTGAACGTGCAGCCTCCTGCCTCGTCCATTTTCTTACACTTGGGACTTAGGCTGTGGAGGTTTAAAGCGCAGTATGGAAAATACACGGCAGCGTACAGAGTGCCACCACGTAAAGGGGGAGCACACTCTGGTGTCTGAGAACAGGACAGGAATTCCCACGCCCTCCACCAAAGGCCAGCCTTCGCAGTAGTGTGAAAACAATAAAAGTCTCACAAGTCTTACCAAGATTTAATGTACATTTATTCTTAACACGTGGAACATATAGTATAAAGATTTCATACTGAATAAATGATATTCATTAAGCCAAAAAAGGAAAAAAAGGAGGAATTTACATCGTTTTAGCTACATTGTTGAAATACAAATATGCAGATTTTATCACTGAAAAAATTTTAATTGTGTTTCATCAGGAACTTCAACTGAACCTAAACTTTTTCACACCTCGATTAGAAAGAAAATAAAACAAAACAAAAACCCAGAAAAAAAATAAACTATAAGTTGATTGGCTGCTGAGACAGCAAGGACTTTTTACAGAGACCTGTACAGCATCACGCCAAGAGGGGCGAAGTCTGGCAAGAGATTAAATAGCTGTGTCTCGCTTTGTGCAGGTCACCAACTTGTTAACTCGTCATACTATAAAGGGGTAGCTGGGAGGGGACTGAACTGTGGGGGCCCAAGGGTATGTGCAATGTACAACGTCATATATATACACACGTGGCAGCGTAGCCGCTGCAGCTAAAGGTTAAAACCAGTTCTAAGAGGTGATCTCAGGGTTATTCATACAATCAAGGAGGAGAGAAAGAGGTCAGGGTGTTGTAGGTTCACACATGATACTTTGGGGGAAAAGCCTTTTTTTTTCTCCTCAACGTTTAACTAAAAACATTTTAAAAACTACAGCTTGCTGCTGACCCAGCGTCTTCTCTCGTTTCCAGGTGAGACATTATTATTACAGTATGTTTACAGTATCAGGTGTACAGTACAGTACATGAAAGGGTCTACACTCTACTGCACAGGCCTCTCCAGTGAACAGGGTCTGCTCACAACTGCGAACTTCTTGGCTCCTGCAAGATTGTGAATGTACAACAATAAACCACACACAGTTCAGCAGTCACCTTTTTGTCCTTCAGGGTTTTTTTTTGTATTTTTTTCCTTTTTTTTTTTTTAACCATTAAAAACAGTTATGAAATGTGGCATCCCGTTGATGCAAGGATCGGGAAAGCCATTTTTATTTCATTTTTTCCCCAAACTCACTGTAAACAACAGTAACTTTGGTTAAAATAAAAAAAGTCTTCTATTTAGGCAGAGCTTTGTCTTTTCAAATAGAGTGGGGTCCTGAGGGAAGTAAGGTGAGGACAGGAACAGAAAGGTGTGAGGGGGAGGGGAGGAGAAGGAAAGAGAAACAGGAGAGACTTTTTTCCCCAAGGGAGAAGCTGGACAGCACAGGGTAAACTGGATTCTGAGGTGGTTTTGCATAAATAAAGGGCAACAGTCAGTTTCTAAGTTCTCCACACACGCGCACACACACAGGGGGGAGATGTCCCACGGCTGTCATGACTGGCCAATTAAAAACAGTACATCACAAATGACTTGTGAAACCAATGAGTTCATCAACGGTGACACCGAGATGTCCAACAGCCGTGACTCATACAGAGTGAACTCTGAGTGGTTCTCATCCACCTTGGCCAGGGCAAGCAGTGCGCGGGCCGCCCGCCGCATCATGTCCACACTAGTTGGCTCAAAGGGTGGGTTCTGCATGTGGAGGAGGCTGGCCTGACTCTGCTGGAACTGTGTGGCAGCAAGGCTGTCCTCGAGGAAGCCCAGGAGGTTGCCAATGCTGCCCTTCTGCACTGCGATGGCACGGGCTGCCAGGCTGTCCCCCTGTGCCAGGTTGGCCAGCAGTACCACTGCCATTTCCCGGCATACTGGGTTCTTTCGGTCACTGAGGAAGCGCACCATGGTGCTATACAACTTCTCCAGGCGGCTGAAGGGGGGTGTGGCCAGGATCAGGTCCACGTTGTTGTCCTGGATACTGAGTTTGCTGAGGGTTTCCAAGACCAGTCTCTGAGGGGAGAGGACGGCATTGGGGCCCAGGGTGGAGAAAGGGTCCTGGGCTTCAGCTGAAGGGCAAACTGCCCAGTGCAGGAGTCCATCCAGAACAGGCAGGCAAATGCTCTCAGGGTACGGGGAAAGGTCCAACTGCCCTGAGATGTTCGCGAGCGTGACCAAGGTGTTTTCCCGGAGCATCTCCAAGCAGTCCCACCACCACTCCACTTTGTTACAGCTCACCCCTTGGTCCTGCTCCTCCTCCTTCTCGTAAGTCAGTGGCGCCTGCTTCCGTTCGGGATGCTTGTGGTGCAGCAGGATCAGCTTGCCCAGGATGAGCAGCAGCCCCGGGTGTTTAGACATCTCAAAGTCGTTGCCTGGCACAAATGACAGGCTTCGGATGGTATTTGAGACACAGATGCAGCGCTTGGCAAGTGAATCCTGCCAGTCCAGCAGGGTGCACAGCGGGGTCTCATCCTTACTGTGGGGCTCATCCTCCAGGATCTTGATGTTCCGACGGCTCTGTGCTGGGCTCATGCCAAAAGGAAACTTGCTGCCCTCCTTCATGGCCTCTGTACTCTTAGCTCCCTCCTCGGTCAGCGTGCTAGACCGAGTAGACAGCATGTCGTCCATCGTGGCTGTGATCCGCCTTTCTGGAAGGCCATCCAGGGGGGGTCCCTCCTGTTCTGTCGTCCCTGGCGTTCCCTCTACTGTTATAACATGTTTCCGTGGGGCTGCTGAGCAGGGCACGTGAGAACGGGAAGGCAGCAGCTCTGTCTTGCTTTCAAAGTGGGTCTGGATATGCTCAGTGGTGTCCCCCCCACCAATCCGCCAGTGCAGCAGGCCACTGTCAAACTCCTGCACGCGCCCAAGCTTATCTGAACAGTCCACCACGAAGGGGTCATTCTTCTGTACGATCTTTACGGGAAGCTTGTCAAACTTGCTGATGAGCTTCTCCTCACTGTTCTCCGCTGCTGCTTTGTCCTTACCCAGAAAGGCCATCTCCTCATCATTTTCAACCACTTCTTCCTCCTCTTCCTCCTTTAGTTTAGGACTTAGAAGTTCTTCTTCCTCACCCTCTGCTGGGGTTGGACTAGACACCTTGCTGTACCTCCCAGGGTCCAGAAGCGTTCTCTGTCCTGGGTCACCCACCTCATATTCCTTTAAAATGCCAAAGATCTCAATCAGGCATCGCCGGAAGTATTCTACAAGGAGCTCTAGCAACCCTGGGAGCTGAAAGAGAAAGCAAAGTAAATTAAGGAGGAATGTTGCAAAGAGAATCCTCGATTTAAGAGACTTTCAGGTTCTATCCATCTCCCCTCCAAGCACAGGGCCCTGTGAAGGAATCTGCCCTAGCACTGAGCTACACACGTCTATCCAATCTTCCCTCTTCTTCCAGTCAGACACTCAGTATCAACGTGGTGGTGGAGGCCGCCACTCATTTCCCATAGCTTCTGCACAGCAAACTGCTCATCTTCCTCTCTCCCACGCCTATGCGAAATTCTTCCTTCTGCCAGAACCACCACCCCACAAGCCTGCCCTGAGCAGGAAAAGGAGCTTAATACCTCACCCACAAGCGCTACCCAGCTTTCAGCCTTCTCTTCCTCCATCCATCTTCTGTTTTCCTTCACCAGGCCTGTTTCCTACCTGCTGGTCAATGCCATTACCCCTCTAGGACGCTGTCCCGTTACTGAGTGAAGCCCTAGCCTAAGCCTGGCGGCATGCCCCCTTCCAACAGGAGCACAAAGCATGGAATGCAGCGTGGACAGATTTTTATCCACTCTCTTTTCCAAGCTCCCCAACATTCCAGGAGGCTGGACTTCCACGGATATTTCAGCCTAAGTGGGACAGAGCTTTGACTCTCCAAACAGTGACCCAAGTGGAAGGAGCCCACCCTAGCTCAGCTCTTCTATAGGCTACGTATTTCTAGAACAAAATACTGTATCATCTCCACAGCAACCTTTGGCTGAACAGTACTGCAGAAAAGAAAAGGGGAGAGGAGTCGAAGAGAGAAGAGAAGGAAAAGAAAAAAAAGTAATTATAGTGCTACCTCAGTACACGATCTTAATTCTCTCCATGATTCTGGTCACAAACTGAAGAACCATCAAATTTGCCCTAAGGCCAAAACTAAACCTAACCACTGAATTTGTAGTGATGTGGTTTGCTATGTAGTTCCGGCTCATTTCGAGCTCATTATGTAGCTGAGGCTGGCCTTGAACTCGCAACGATCCTCCTCTGTCTCAGCCTCCTCACTGCTGAAATTACAGGCATACAGCACCACGCCTGGCACCTAACCAATGAATTTGAGGTGGTTCTCAACCAACTCTGCTTTTGACCAGAATCATGGAAAGAACTGAGTTTGTGAACTGAGGTACCACTGAAATAGGCTGAAAGATCTAGGCTTGAATTCTGGCCTTTTAGGACCTAGCTATATGAAATGATAAAAATTTGCTTTTTTTTGGTCTTTTTGAGACAGGGTCTCGCTATGCAGTTCAGGCCGGCCTTGAGCTCACTGTGTAGCCCAGGCTGGTCTCAAACTCACAATGATTCTCCTGCCTCAGCCTCCTGAGTGCTGGGATTACAGGAGTGCGCCACCATGCCTGCCTGGCTTTTTAAGATTTGCTAACTTTAACAGGGCTATTCTGAGGTCTGAAGAGTACACTGATGTGCAGCACATGGAAATCATTCAATCAAAATTTGTTCCTTTACTTTCTCATGTGAGACAATATTATGCATTGGAAACATTTTAGAACTAGAAAGGTAGTACTGACAGCTGTGTGAACGTGGGTAGGGACTAAACTCTGAGTCTATGTACTCATCTCTAAATGGCTGTAACTCCTGTTGGTGTTGTGGTCCTGTTGGGTCCAAAGGAAGATGAAAATAAAGTAGGACGGACAGTGGAGCACAGATTCTTCCCAGCTATTGGGAAAACTCAAGATACACATCCTGTGGAGGGTAGGGCTGGAGAATCAGGTTTATAAGAAAACAATAAAAAAGACAACCAAATCTCCCATTCATTCTATATTCAAAGAAACGGGGACTGACAAAGTACCACTCAAATTAGAAGTGGTAAGAAAGGGAAAAATAAAATTCTAATAGAAAGATCATAGGTTCTTGGTAGTCTAGAAAATATGGTGTCCTTGCTAACATCAATAAAATTGTACTTTCTTCCTTTCCTTTTAGCGGTAGTGGGGGCTGAATGGAGGGCTTCATGCGGGCTAAGCAAGTGCTCTACCCCTAAACTACGTCCCTGCCCCTAACCCACCCCCAACTAGTCTGCCTCCAACTTTAGATACTTTGCCTCTCAAATGCTGAGATCACAAGTAGGAAGCACCACATCTAGGTTATTTTTTTGAGACAGGGTTTCACTAAATTGCCTGCAAGCCTAATTACAGTACTTGGGAGCCAGAGGCAGGAAAATCTTGAGTTGTAGGCCAGCCTGTCATAGGTAGGTAGCGGGTCTAGTTCCAGGGTTTGAACTCATTATCCATCTGCCTAAGGTTCTCAAGTACTGTAGTTAGGATTACAGGTGTGTGCCACTGCACCTGGCTGTATTTCTTACCAATACCAAAAAATTTCTCCCAAATAAAATTCCCTTTAAAGTTAACTCTGTACTAAGCCACCAACATGAAAACTTTATATATATATATATATATATATATATTTGGTGGTACCAGGGATCAAACGCAGGACCTTGCACTTGCCAGGCAGGTGCTTATTCCACTGAGCTATCTCTCCAGCCCCAAAACCTTACATAAGTTATTACCACTCTCAGTATCCTGGGTTCATGCCCAGTGACAGAAGAAGCCAAAGTACTGGCACGGAAGATATCTAAGAAAGAAAAGACTGTGTTGGCTGAGGATGACTTCACCCCCCGTGGCCCTGAGCACTGTCCATGTTAGGGTAATCCCAGGTCTTCCCAGTCTTCCCCAGGAACCTGTACTCACCTGACTGAGACTGAAGGTCATGATGCTGTTGTCATCATACAGTAGGATGTTAATGGTGTCTAATGCCCACGTGCTCTCAGCCAGGAGCCCAGACTTGAGGGACATCATTACCCGCCATGCCTCCGGGGTTCCTGAAATAAACCTCTGTGTTGTCCACCTACCAAGCCCAGGCTGGCTGGAGGCGCACCCAGGCCTCCCCATCAGTAAGTCTACTCTGAAGATAACACAAGTCAGACTGCAGAAGGTCCAGTTCTCATCTGGGATGTAACACACACTTGCCCCTTGTGGCTTCTAAGCTCTCTAGGACATCACTGCATGGCAGTGCCGTAAAGGATAATCTGTTACCAGTTCATTTCTTCTTTCCCCAATGTTTGTCGCCTCTATTTTAGACAATGCTGGACCAGATTTAACCTCCTTCAGATCATCAGGATGGAGGGAGCAAGGTATAAGGTGAAAAAAGTGGTAGATTTAAGAAACCCAATCAAGGAGGTCTCCTTACCAATGTCTTTCATTGTGAGCCGCCTTCTCTGCTTCAACACAGGTTGTGTGGCTTCAACAGAGCCAGGTGGGAAGGTGATATCCCGCCGGATCATGGGGGGCTGCACAGGGGTAGGTGCTATGTGCGAGGCAGGTACTGGTGGACCTGCTTTCTGCATTTTCATCCCAGAGTGCAGGAATGGAGACTTGCTAGGAGAGGTGCGATTCTCCATTGGCCGGGCCAGGGGAGCGGGGCTGGATACCTGAGGAATGTGATTCTGCATGCTTGGTGGGGGCTGGTAGTTAGCTGGAGGGGGCCTTGTCATGGGGGGTACAGGGGCAGAGGGACCGTATGAAGGCTGGCGTGTGCCATGGGAAGGCCACGGGCCTTCATGGTTGGCCCTCTGATCCGTGTGCAGCATTTCATCTGTTCGGTTCACACCATGATACGTGGGACCCTGCGGGGCAGAGCCCGCACTCTGCCTGTTGGCGTAAGTGTAGGTCATGTCATTACGCCCCTGCCACATGGTGCCTTGCTGAGCAACCTCAGCTGATGCCTGTATGGGGCCGCCCAGCATCTGTGGCGGCATGTTCTGCTGGGCATTGGAGCCAGGGGGTGCAGAGACACGGTCCCGGCCAAACTGGAATGGAAACTGGTTCTGGGGACCACCTGCTGGTCGGCGCTCAGTAGCAGCAGCGGCAGTAGCAGGGTAGGCACTGCCATACTGGTTGTACACATCTTGCTGAGGGGGAGGCTGGGCAGCTTGCTGTTGGCCGGCAGACTGAGACTGGGCTGGGGGTAACTGCTGCTGAGGCTGTCCCTGCCCAGTGCTGTATGGCACACTGTACATCTCCCCTTCGTGTCGCTTGGCAGGAGGACCATATGTGCCATCCATTGGCCGCTTGTAATTCTAAAACAGAGATGAGGAGAGGGGAAATGAAATAAATACTGTGCACCCAGGGACACAACACAGCCCCACAAATACCAAGAAGGCAACTGACACGCGTACTTCTGCGCCTCTGCAACAGAGGACATAAATGCCAAGGAAACAAAGCATGCTTACAAACTATCTTTTGAGGTTGTTTCAGAGGGCAGCTACTGTTTCCCACCTCCCACGCCCACTCGTGGCAGTAGGGATTGAGCCCATGGCCACTGCACAGAGGCAGAGTCCTAATTCTTTCTCATTTTCAGTTTGAGAAAGGGTCTTACTAAGTTGCCCAGGCTGGCTTCAACTATGATCCTTGTGCCTCAGCTTCCGAGTGCGGGAATTAAAGGTGTGGACCACTTTTGTCCTTCCTGCTTGCTCCAACTAGGAAAATGTATCAGAAGGGCTGAGAGCGGAGGATCCCTTAAGTTCAAGGCCACCCTGGGCTATATGGCTATACAGTGAGTCACAGAGCAGCCTGAACTATATAATGAGACCCTATCTCAAAGAACAAAAAAAGCAAAACAAAAATTAAAATACTGTCTGTTTCTATCCCTTTCAGAGAACTAGGGAGACTGGACTGCACTCCAGAAATGAGATTAATGACGTGGGTCTTCAGGCAGAATAGGCTGGCTAGCCAGGTCAGAAAAGAATAGCACAGCTCCTAAACTGTGATTCTTAAGACTGCCACAGACTCACTGCTTTTCAGAGAGATCCTGTGGGTCAGTTCATTTCCAGACACCCTCCTTACCTGCTGCTGCTGCTGCTGCTGCTGCTGATACACTGTGGTCTGCTGGCTGGGGAAGGGGTTGCCAGGAGGGGTGCCTTGGGTGGAAAACTGATTGCCATAGGAATCATGTCTACACAGGAAGAGAAACAGAGGATGAACGTGGGAAAGGTAAAGCCTGAGCCACAGTGACACCAGGACCAGGCTTTACTAACCGTTGCTGCTGCTGCTGCTGCTGCTGCTGCTGCTGCTGCTGCTGCTGCTGTTGCTGCTGCTGCTGCTGCTGCTGTTGCGGGGGGTACCGGCTAGGAGAATACATCCCCGAGTCTGGGGTAGAAGGCATGAGATTGGGCTGGGGGGCCCCAGTGCCCATGTTTCCCTCAGGTCCTATTCCAGGCTCCGTCCTACACAGATTTAGAGAAGTAAATTGAATCCACTATAGTTGCGGAGTGTTAGGGGTGGAAGCAGGGCAGAGGACAGGCTTACCTCACTCTGTCATAAGGACCTCCATAGGGATAGTGCTGTCGTGGTCCCATAGCCACACTTCCAAGCCCAGGGCCGGCAGCACGACTATAGGGGTCGCCCATCCCGCTGCCATTGGGGCCCTGCCCTGAGGACAGGAAGGGGTCACTCCCTGGAGCTGGGTACAAAAAGGCAAGCGGTGAGCACGCTGACAGCAGGCTCAGCAATGTAGCCCTCGCCTGCCCTATTCCAGTCTACTGCTTGCCTACCCTTTTGGGGTTTGTTCCGTGTTTTTCTGACAGGTTTAAAACAGACATCTACAAGGCTCCCACCAACAAAAGGTGCTGACTTGTTAAGAGTGGCAAGGCAAGGGCAGGAGATAAAGTAAGGATGAAGAGGGTGGTTAGTCAGCAGGTCACATCTAGACGTGACAGCTGACAAGAAGTCTAAGCCACTGAAGATAGCCCTCCCAGCTCCTCCCGTTGCTCTGGCCCTATCTCCATGAGCACAAGGTTAACAGCAACTGGTCACCTTTCCTCATGCTGCCATAAGGATCCTTATTTGGCTCGTAGGACATGCGCCCCATCATGTCAGAGGTATTCAGACTGGGCTGGTACCCAGGATTTGGAGTCATGGAATTCCGCTTTTGGAATGTGGGGTCACTCCCATCAGGAAAGGTATCCTGGATCCCAACAGAATTGCTCCTGCTCCAGAATGAAGAAAAGTAATTAAACTCCAGAGTAATTCCTCTGCTAAAAGGCAGGACACACAGGAGACTGGCTGGACAGGCAGAAGCTGGGGCCACCCTGGGCTGAACAGGGGTTGCATGCACGTGTCTCCAAGGCCTCCCAAACCCCCGGCCCTCCCGGCCTTACCTCAGGCCTGGCAAGGGGGGGACCTGGCTGTGTGGTGTGGACGCTGGAGTCGGTGGCTTCAGCTCTCCTCCTTCTGCCATGGAGCTGCTGGTTGACTGAGGAGTCTGGGGCCCCTGCATAGACCCTGATCCTGCTGTGGACAGATGAAGCAGTTTGTTTGAGGAAAGTGGCTCTTACGGAGACACACAAGTATCTCAGGATCTCTTTGTAAATGATTTAGTACCCTGCACACCCTTTTCATAGCAGGTCACCTGCAAGGTCAGGTTATAAAGAGGGGAACAGGTTTTGTCACTCTTGCTTTTGTTAACATTTAAAGTGATGCAGTCATGGTGTCACCATCCTGGTAATTTCTTGAGCCACTGCCAGTTTCTCTAATAATCTGTCTTTACTATGCCAAAGGAACCTATTAAGCACAGTAATGCTGACACGTGTACTCCCAGTCAGTGCCCCCAATATCTGGTGTGGAAAGGGTTCCTCCTGTTCCCAGCCCGAGGTGCATTTTAGCATCTTAGATACTTCTGTTCTCATGTACCCAGCATAATGTCATCCTCAGGTTCAAATGTCCCCCACTAACCTGATGCGCACAGAACTACCAGTGATTAATATTTCCATCGCCCGCCACCCCGCAGCAGGCACCCGTGGCTGGGGTCTCCCTGGCGGGTGAGCCATTGTCTCCGACACTCATTGCACCCTCAGAGGCCAGTACCAGGGTGCGTGTGTCCACACCCACTTTCAGTGCCCGGCCTTCTTCTCTCCATGCTTGCCGAGGGCCTCCTCTGAGAAGGAGGTAGGCAGAGGCACTCCCATCAGGAAGTTCCATTCATACCCCCACCCAGCCCCTCCTTCCCATTCATTACCCTCTCTCGGTTCTTTGGGGAATTCAGGGCTCTTGTCTGAGCTGCATTCTAAGGCACTGACATCAGTGGGTCAAAGCTCCCAGATGGCCTTGCTTCACCGCTATTTGTCAGTTTTTTCCTCTGGTGTCCCTCCTACTCACTAGTTTACAAACATCTGGCAAGATGCCAGGTGCACAATGAAATGAAAACTTAAGAGCTGGTACAGAGTATTTCCTAAGGGAGTCGCCACTGCCCGCTCTTTAGTTTGCCAACTTGTTAAACACTGCGGTAGGGCAGGGTAGAGCACATGTCCCTGGCATCAGCTCTGCTAACCTAGAGGCAGGCGTCACTGAATGAGGAGTCAAGGACAATAGGCCTCCATCCTTCGTGGGGCCACTCACCCCATCCTTACCAGGAGACGGAGGCTGGATCTTGGGCTGAGACTTCTTGGAATCAGCAGCGGCAAAGATGTCTGGGGGAGGGTCTTCCCCCCGTTCAATCTTGCACTCAAAGGCATAGAGACACTGGATATACTGCTTTTTCAAGGAGCTGGCAGCACTACTCGATGTGCCCACATTGAGGTTGGTCGCAAGTTCCCGCCATTTTTTGTTCTTGTTGACCTATGTAACAACCAAAAGAGTTGGACAACATCTCCCATTGGTCTTCCTGCCCTAAAGCCCCGAAGCTTCAGAGATTGCTACAAGGAACTCATTTTTTTTGTGGAATCAGTTCCTAGGTAACTGAAAAAAGCAACCTTACAGCTTGGCGGACGGTCCCCAAGAAATGTTCAATCTATAGTTGGCTTCACAGCATGCACTACTCTATCAGACAGTGCTTATTCAGAACCCCAAACTTCACATCAGTATTAGAACAGGTATCAGAGCCAGTCTGCTTTAAGCAAGTGTACTACTGAAATGGTGTACAAATCACCTACAGATCCAAATCCTACTTTAAAATCTATTTGTTTTATAGTGCTGGGCCTCATGCACGTTAGACAAGTGTTTTACAACTAAGCTATACAGCCTCAGCCCCCAATCCTTTCTTTTCCATGGTACTGTGGATTGAACCTACAGCCTTTGAGACAGGGTTTCCCTAAAGCTGCTGAATTCCTCAGGCTGGGCTCAATCCTATCTCAACCATCCAAGGAGCTAGGATTACATGTGGGCACCACCACACTTAGCGCCAAATCCTATTTCATTCATTTATTTTTGGACATGGGTTCTCACTATGTAGTTCAGGCTGGCACTGAAGTCACTACATAGCTCAAGTAGGCCTTGAACTTCTGGCAATCCTCCTGCCTCAGCTTCTCTAGTACTGGGATCACAGGTGTGCAGTACCACACCCAGCCCAAATTCCATTTTAAGTGTGTGCACACACACACACACACACAAAACCATTTTACAGCTATGGGTGGCAGTGCATGACTGTAATGCCAACATTTGAGAGAGTGAGGCAGGAGGACTGCCTTGAGTTTGAGGCTAGCCTGGGCCATGTAGTGAGTTTAAGGCCAACCTGAACTACATAGTGAGACTGTATGTCAAAAACAAAACAAACAACAAACAAATCCCTCCACATCCACAATTTATACAATGGTAATATCTTAACTTTGTCACACTGGGGTGTTTTTACATCTAGTGTTTTTGTCTGCGGAGGAGAGGTTATCCCCCAGTAAATTTAATTTTTATGACACAGACCCTCTATGTCATAGGGATATGTAAGTACAAGCCCCTTTTCCTCACCACTGTCTTTGATTTCCTGATGTTCAGCACCTTATGGCTTCTTTTGTGCCTCCCCAACAGCCCAGCTATAGCTCTGTTCCCTTTCTTCAGCCTTGGGGCACAGTGACGAAGATCACTCCCCCAAAGCTCCCTGTACTTAATCAGTCTTTCTGCACTAGCCATGCAGGTCTCCTTCTTTATGTATTTTTATTCATCTACCAAATAACAAGCCTGTCTCCTATAGGTTGGGAACACTGGCATTCCAGACCCAGTCTACAAGGAAGTTCAACAGATGTGATGCCTTTTAGTCTGGTACCTACGGTATCAGAGGGCTGAGTATATGGAAGCACACATAGGAACAACCTAGACAGAAGAGAAGTGACCAAGGATACTTTCTGTACAAGTGAGGATGAATGCTTGAGTTGCCTTAAAGTAGTAGATGGCCTTGGTGGATGACACTCCAGATTCTCTATGATCTCCATGCCATCTGGCCCAACCACTCCATGTAAATTCTACTACTGCTTTAGAAAAGCTTGAGACTCACCTTTTGCCTTCCTGGTACCCTTGTATAATAGGCACTCTTTCCTTTGAATTCTGAGTGTCTTTAGAATTTAATTGTATCACAGCATCTAAAAGGTTTCCATCCTTTTGCAAACTGGAATTCAGGCCTAGGCTTTAGGATTCTCTCCGTACTTCATCTTAGGTTCAGTGAATCCAGAAGCCCACCACCAATCAGAAGAAAGCCAAACTTAATCCAATGCCCTCTTTTGCTATAGGTAGGAGAGGCCTGACTATGAGAAGTCAGTATCAGAAAAAAGCATGAAATACACCCGGGGTCACCTCAGAAGCCTCTGTGGCTTTGCTTCCCACACCAGTTATGTGGCAGCATGCGTGTGTCTTGTTTTGTTTTGTTTTCCTTTGTGGGGGAAGGGAATAAGGCCTGAAGGGAGAAGGAATTCTTAACTGTCGGTTGGTTGGCTTCATTCCAGTCACTTTCTTTTCTGTCGGTGACAGCTGTTTTCCTCTTTTGATTTAGAAGGTTTGGAATAAGTCTTTCCCCGCCACACCTCCCTCACAGACTGGCTACAAACTCTGATCTAAGAGCAGGTTCTCGCCTGGAGACTACAGAACACACCATGAGCAAAGTGTACGAGGCAATATGCTCACTGTATGTCTGGAAGCATGGTCTCACTTGTTTTCCTCCTGAACTGAGTCTACAACAAAACTGTAAGGCATCAGAGAAGGGACAAGACTCTGGGTGGCACCTAGTTCAGAGGTTTCAGTAAGGACAGATCCACTCAGTGATGTCTCCCACTTAGAGTAACTAGACATGTAATTTCCACTTTCTACCACTGCCTTTCTTCAGAGACTTATTTCTTTGCTTTTCTTTTTTGAGATGGTCTCATTATGGAGTTCAGGCTGGCCTTGAACTCTCTGTGATCCTCCTGCCTCAGCCTCTCAGGTGCTAGGATTACAGACAGATGTATGCCACCACACCTGGCTAGAAACTATTTCTATTAAGCAACTCCTAAAATCCCTTCTCCACCGGGAAGCTTTCTGACTAAGAGGGTCAACAACTACTCTACTGGCTCTGTACCATCTCACAGATCAATTTGTATGCCAAAAACCTTGTTTAACAGCCAGGCATGGTGGTGCACGTCTGTAACCCCAGTACCTGGCAGGCTGAAGCAGGAAGATCACTGCAAGTTTGAGGCCAGCTTGGGCCACATAGTCAGTTCAAGACTATCCTGACAAAGTTAAAAGAGAGAAAGGAGATGGCAAACCAACCAACCTTGGTGAAAGCTTCACATTTATTAAATATTACTAATTTTTGACAGTCTAATAAGGATACATACCACCCCTATTTTGCCAATAAAAAAATTAAGGTTCAGAGTAATGTACTGACCTTGATTAAGATCACTATTTTGTAAGTGGCCAAGAAAGGCTTCCAAACTAGGCCCATCTCTATCTAAACCCTACATTTGCTACTATGCCTAATTATTTCCATGGAATGCTCACACTTTCTTATCTCTGTACCCCAATGAGACCCCAGTTACAAGGCAATAATTCACTTACACCAGCATGGTTTGTCAGTAGCACGGCACCCAGAGCCAGGGAGAGCCAGTGAGCAAGGAAAAGAATGGGAACCACAAAGGAAGCCAGCTCCCAGGCACTCACCTGAGTCAGCCCGCCGATCTCCTTCACAGACACGTACAGGCGATAGAGGTCTAGGGGTTTCCTGCCCACCGCAGGCAGGTTTGTCATGCCCATGGCCTTCTCCTCTGTGAAGGCCAGGTAACGGTCCACCCACATCTTCCTCTCAGGCTCTCCTCCCAACTCATATAATTTGGTGATCTTCTCATTGGTTGTAGTAGAGGAACTAGATTTCTGCGAGAGACAGGTCAAAATTCATGGAACACTTTTTTTTTTTTTTCCCCCGGGACCGGGGATCGAACTCAGGGCCTTAGTGCTTAGCGGCAAGCACTTACCCCACTGAGCTGTACCTCCAGCCCTCATGGAACACTTTAAATCCACAGCTAATGTTAAGGGTCTCAAAAGCCTCTGGATAGGGGCAGTAATAAAGCGTCTTGGTCTAGGGTGATTGCTAACACCAGCTCTGCCTTTATAAGGAGCCACAGTTCCTTCCTGGAAAGGAGCATGTTAAACTACAGAGGCTGGCTTTGATCTTGCAATCATCCTGCTTCAGCATCCAGAGAAGCAAGGCAATTTATGTTCGTTTGGTTTTTTTGAGACAAGACTTTTGCTGTATATTCCAGACTGGCCTTGAACTCACTATGTAGCCCAGGCTGGCCTCGAACCCAAAGTGATCCTCTTGTCTCAGCCTCACAAATGCTGGTATTACAGGTGTGAACCACCACGCCTGGCCTTGTCCCCATTTTTAAAGACAAAGACCAGACTCCTAAGACCTTACAGCTTTTAGTGCAGGGCTGAATTTAAAACTCCTGCCCAGCTGACACCAAAGCTACTACAACTCTCACACTACTTTCCAGGGTCCCACATACACTTATATTGTTCAAGAAACTTGAAATATCTTGGGACAATGGGTTAGACTAAAATGAGAAAAAAAATATTTCCGCCTCTCAAAAAAGGATGGGTCTCCCACCTGCTTGATAGGATTTAGATATTACTGCCTAAGACAACACTGTGTCCCAAAGGCGGGAGCCAGAGGTGAGACATAGGAGCAGGGAAGATGTGATTTTTATTTCCCCTTCTTATCCTGATAGGGAAAGTAAGGTATTTATCAAGGCCAGAAAGGTTGAAACGGCCCAAATGCTGAGCAGGTCCCAGGGCTGTCACATGGACTAACAAGAACACACCAAGAACCAATCCAGATAGCCCAAAGATAACCCCCATCTACCTTCTTCCTACAGCACGGCTACCAACCATTCCCATTGCTATAAGGGCCAGGAAGAAGAAGGCTACTAGTTGCCCACTATGTGCATTATGTATCGTGCCTGAGCGGAGGACATAGTTTTCTCAGAGGTATCAGCCCAGCAGCACAGAGGACTCCCATGCTGCAGGGACAGGCACCACCACCACACCGTACAGCTTTGAGACTGCGAGGTCATTTATTATCTACATCAGGGTCCCCTAGGCTCACTACACCGAGGTCACTGAGCTGTTGTTCTGGGGTCCTTCCTGATAAAGAGAGGCAACAGATGCTTTTCAGACTAGTCCGTGCCATAAAAGGCTAAAATCTTGTAATTTTCCCTCCCTATCACCGAAAAGGACAGGACACAAAGGTGCAAGGAATAGAGACAAAAGCTATTACCTTGGATTTGGATTCTGTCTTAGGTGTCCCATCTGCCTTGTTATTCATTTTGGTGGCTGGCGTTAACTTGACATCACCAAGGCCCATCATCTCTGGACTGGCTGCCATGCCTGTAAAGTGAGGAAAACAAACTCTCAAGGTCAACAGATTTAGTTGTGACTTAAAGAACACTCTTTGGGGGGGGGGTGGTATTGCTGTTGGAGTTCACATCTAGCTATATTCCCTAGCCCCTTCCTTTAAAAAAAATTTTTTTTTCCGGTACCAGGGACCGAACTCAGGACCTTGCCTGAGCCACTGAGCTATACCCCCAGCCCCTTCCTTTTAAAATTTTGAGGTACCTGTCCTGCCTCAGCCTTTCAGAGTATGGGACTATGGCCCAGATGGCTCCTGACAACCCTACAGTGGGCAAGGACTAGGATTTACCTGCTGAGTTGTTGGCCATGGTTCCACCCATGGGGTATGGGGGGCCCTGAGGGTTGATCATGCCAGCCATACTGTTAATCCCTTGGCCATAGGGAGGTCCAGTTCCCATCATGCCCCCTTGATTCATGTTGGGGTAGCCTGGTGGCCTGAGGATGAAGAAAGTAAGAGATGAGTTAGAGACACTAGGCTTTCAGATCTGGACTTGAGCTACATACAGCTGTGTAACAGTCTAGTTACACACACAAGGAAAAAGTTCATGGGTCTCTCAAATCAAAACTATGCAACATCTAGATGGCATACACCACCCACACTTGGCTTTTAAAGTTCTTTACATGTGACACTTAGTCATTTGAAATTTGACACCAATCTAAAAGTACTGATTTGTTGTATTCATGCTGCAAAGTTTTCTAAAGAGCTCTCAATAAAAATTACTAGTCACACCCATGTAAACACACATATACAAACAACCCTTGCACTGGCCCCCTCTTCATGTCTGCACCTTACCTGTTTTGGATAGAGTTGGCAGCAACATGCATGGCGACAGCAGACTCTTGAGTTTTTCGATTCATGCCCCCTGGCGGAGGACACATCCCTGACCCAACCTGAGGCGGCATATTGGCCATATTAGGGCCATAAGGCCTGTTGCCCATGGAGGCATGACTCATTCTCCCTGGAGGGAGTGTGCCATAAGGTGGGATGCCAGGCTGCCCATGCATTTGACTTCCAGCACCCATGGGGTTCATGGTCCCAGCCATGCCTGCACTGGGGTAGTTGGCATTGGGCAAGGCATTATAGTTTGGCTGCCTGGGGTAGCCTCCTGGGGGGAAAGGGAGAAGACGTAAGACTTGGTTACTGACTTGTTAACAACTCACTTAATACTTCTCAACTCTGAAAATCGCAGTGAGAATCATTCAATAGTTCCATTAAGGCCAGGGATTTAGCTCAATGATGCAGTGCGTCCCTGGCAAGTGTGAGGTCTTGAGTTCAATTCCCAGTACCCCCCCTCCAAATTTCATTAAGGAGATCAACTTTATGGTAGCCTTTACTCTCATGGGGAAAAAAAGGCAAAGCTGGGACACGTAAAGGCAGGCCTTCGCTGTCCCTTCATCCACCTCCCAGGCGAGTACATGTGCGTGCACATGCTCATCTGCCTGCCTGCCCCTCCTTGTCTGTTCCTCCACCACCCCCATTGGTTGCTCCGTAGTCCAGGCTGGCTTTGAACTTGCGATCCTCCTGCTAGTCTCCATCTTTTTGGTGGCGCTGGCACTCGAACTCCTGGCTTTGTGCATGCTAGACAAATGTTCTAACTTGGACACACACTCCTAGCCCTGCCCCTCATCTTAAAGACAGTGCAGATCAAGACTGGCTTTGCTATCATCTAGGACCTTCAATTCACACATGAATTCTTTCTTTGCTAAACATTCACTGTGCTTTCTGTCCCATGTTCTATACAAGACACTCAGCTTTTGATCCAATTAGGGCTGATTTTAAGGAAGGAGCTGCTCTAATAGGACAGAGTAATTTTAAAAAGTTATAATAATCAAGTGACCCTTTTCTGTGGCACTGGGTATTGAACCCAGAACTACTGCACTTAACTACCTCCTCTGCTCACTTTATTTTTTTTTATTTTTTGAGACAGAGTCTTACTTTGCAGTTCAGGCTGGCCTTGAGCTCACTTTGTAGCCCAGTCTGGTCTCAAACTCATGACAATCCTCCTGCCTCAGCCTCCTGAGTGCTGGTATTACAGGTATGCACCACCAGTCCAGCTTTATTTTATTTTTGAGGTAGCGTCTTACTGCCCCACTCAGCTGTTCAGGTTTCCAGATGGTGCTTTGCACCCACTCCCAGAATGCTATGGTTCTAGGTGTGGGCGTCATACCTAACAGCTGCCATTCATTAAGTGACCACTGCTCAGTTGTAAACTAACCATCTTATTTTGATTTTACCAATGAAAGAGGCTCAGGGACATTCAAAAACTTTTCCATGGTGACACAGTTTAATGAAGACAAGCTGGGACCCTGCCTTGCCCTACCTCAAAGCCTTGGCAAGGTGGATTTAAGGGAAAGGACATATAAGATGAGGAACTGTCCTCACACCTATCTATTCCTAACTGGGTAGGGTACTCACCTTGTGGGCCATACTGACCCCCCTGGGGACCGTAGCTCCCCATGGAATTCTGCTGGTAGGAGCCCATGCCTGTGTGCATCTGTCCTCCAGAAGGCTGACGTGGAGATAAGGCCGAGCCGGGCTGGGGGGAACTGTACTGGGGCATCTGGGGGTTCCTCTGCATATAACCTATTTGAGAGTAGTGTCCACATAGTTACTTATTCAGCACAATGGAAACAATGTTTTCCTCTCTCTTGGGACATCATTTATATTTTCTTTAGTTGCTATTTGTGGCTATCTGTATGGAGTCTCAACCTGATTGGGCCTTTTGAGGCAGCTCCAAAGTGGCACTGCTAACAGACGACTTGTCAGGTGTTGACACTAAATGCACATTTGAAAAAATAAAGCAATGACAAAAACGAAACAGCCACTGATTTAATGGATGAAGACTCAATGCTGAACCTTTACCAACTGCTGACAAAATCAGGCACTAGGTAGGGGAAGACCTACAGAAACACAGATGGACACTGAGAAATGAGTGACTTTTGGGGAATGCAGTTCTAGAGCTACCAACATAGTCAAGACCACTCTAACTTCACAATCTGCTGCTGAGACTGCCCTAAGCTTTAGAGTCACAGTTACCCAAAAGCTATTACATAAGGTGCTCCGGTGTCTGCTGCAGCCCTACGCACCTATCCCAAAGCCCAGGCTCTTACCTCGGTCTTGAGCAATGCTTGATTGGTTCATGGAAGGGTGCATGATGCTGTCTGACTGGCCACTGGGTGGCCGAGGTGGCATCTGGTTGCCTGCTCCAAAAAGAGAAAAAAGTAAGCAAACCATGGCTAAGCCTTAAGAATTCTAGCTAGGAGGTGACTTAGGGCTAGAAATGGGTCCTGGAGAGACAACACATCTCCCAATACCATCTACGCAGCGCCACCCAGTCAAACGGTATGTTCTCCATGTGCTAAGGGGAAACTACACAGACACGAACCTGGGACCTTCTTTCTGGGGCCAGCCGCCTCCCCACTTCCCAAAGAGCACCACTGCTGGTACCTGGCACTGCAGCAGGCGAAAGTGGTCCTGAGCGAGACGGGGCAACACTGGCAGGAGAGCCAACCGGGGACGGGGAGGGGCCGCGGATGCCAGGCAGGTGAGGGGAAGTATGAGGAGAGAAAGGAGACTGAGCTGGATTACTCTGCTCTCCTTGGCTGCTGGAAATCCCTGATGTGCTCACTCCAGGACTCAGAGCTCCTTCTGTCCCCATGGGGAGATCGTCTATTGAACCAGACAGATCCTGAAAATCATATACAAGAACAAAGATTAGTAATATATGACAGAAACTTTTGTTTCTTTTTTTTGTTGTTGTTTTGAGACAGAGTCTTGTTATGTAGTTCAAACTGGCCTTGAACTCAACAGCGATCTTCCTGCCCCAGCCTCCCACATGCAGGGGCTTCAAGCATGTGCTCCCAAGTCTGACTCAAGATTCTTCTTTTTTAAATTTCTTTTTATTAATTTAATGCTTTTTTTTTTTTTTTTTGTCTTTTTCAGATAGGGTCTTGCTATGTAGTAGTTCAGGCTGGCCTTGAGCTCACTTGGTAGCTCAGGCTGGTCTTGAACTTGAGACGATTCTCCTGCCTCAGCCTCCTAAGTGCTGGGGTTACAGGCACGTGCCACCATGCCCAGCATAAGATTCTTCTTTTAACAACCCTACTACATGCTTAGAATTTTCCTCGAATGACCAAGGCTAAATACACCATGCACATTGTCACTAGTTATATTACAGATTATATATAGCAAACTTTGTTAAGCACCAGGTATAAAATGTATTTGTTTTGTTTCTAGACAGGGTCTCACTATGTAGTCCTGGCTGGCCTCAAACTTGTTGTGATCCTCCTGCCTCAGCCTTCTGAATGTTCGAATTATAGGTTTGTACCACCATGCCTGGTATTTTAGACTTTGTCAGCTGTACAGTCTTTATCAAAACTACTCAATTCTGCCACTGTATTATAAAATTAACTACAAATAAACATTGAAAATGAGCATAGCTGTGTTACAGTAAAAATTTATGAAGAAAAATAGATGGCTAAACCCTGAATCCAAATTGTCAACCCCTGTTCTACCTCCCTCAAATCTAATACTTTGATTTCCCACTTCTAAATTCCAGTTTTAAGAGAACAGCTATTTCAGCAAACACTAGTTCTTTTCCAATGGAAAAACTACACTTCCAGGGTGAAACCAAGAGCTACAAGAGTATGCTCACAAACTAGGCACGTGGTGTGTATGTGTAATGCAGCATCCAGAGGCTGAGGCAGGGCCCGGCAGAACACAGCTAGCCTGGACTACACAGTACGTGTGAGGCCACTTAGCACAACAGCTTCAAAACAAAACAAAAACAAAAAAGAAAGAGTAAGAAAGAGAGAAGGAAGGAAAGAAAGAAGAGACAGACAGAAAAATGGAAGGGGGTAAGAAAAAAGAAGTAAAGGAGAGATAGAAAAGAAAGTTAATAAGGTTGGGTAACATGTACAGGTTGCTGCTCCCTCAGAGTAATACACTCTTAGGCACGAAGAACCCCAGCCTGCAAGTTACTATACAGTGCTGTGCAACACAGGGTGTAGGAGGTGAGAAGAGGGACACAACTGCGCGGGAGACAACTTCCTAACTGCCAAGAAGGTTGGGACTATATGCCTTAACACCTGGCGTATGAGAGAAGAACAAATGTTTGCCAACTGAACAAATTCAGATTTCCCCCCAGCGTTCAGTTTTTCTATGAGAAGCTGATATTTGAGAGCCTTGTCTGTCTTGAATTAATCAGTAAAGAGTTCACTTTGGGTCAATAAACTCCAAGATTAGCAATCAAGAACTCAATATGAAATACATTCATCCTAGGAAATGTACTCCAAATCCTATCACATGTTCATTCTCTAGCAAAACCACATCCGGCTGGGAACTAGCTATACACTGAAGAATGGACGAACAACTTGATATGTAAATAGTTAAGACATGCATCTAAAGGAGATCCAAGCTGGCCTGATCTGAGTCTCTTCCTGCTCATCTAAAATGAGCTCACCTAAGAAAAGACCAGTTGAAAGTGTGTGCGACAATAATACTGGAGATTAGAAGACCCCTTAAGACACTGGCTCCTTCAAGTTTCCAAGGTGGTCAGATTTTCCATGAACCACTTGGCTACTGAACATGGCTGGGAATACTTCTGTTGAGTTCTATGGGAATGAAGCTCACTTTCGAGGCAAAGTAGGAGGCAGGTGTATTTGTATCATGTCCAGCTCTCCATATTAGCTGACAAGTCAGAAAATGCTAGCTTTCTTGCTGCTAAGTGGTAGAATTAGTATATCACAACATAAGTTTAAAATTGCAGTTAGGGTAACTTCTAATGCAGAGAACTCAAGAGGCCAACACACAGGGAGCAGCAGAGACCTCTTCCCTGTCAAAGGACTAAAGCACGTGAGGAACTCCGGGTTCCTTCCAATGGACGGATTCCACATTTTCATTCTCCTCTCTGTCTCTTCCTGGTACTGAGCATTAAACCAAGGCACTTCACAATGAGCTACATCCCCCAACCTTTTTTAATTCTTTGAGATGGGGTTTCACTAAGTCATTAAGTTTTCCAGGCTGTGGTTGAATTTGTATACATCCTGCCTCAACTTCCCAGTGTGCTGGGATTACAGGTGTGCAACACTGTATCTAGGTTCTACTCATTCTCTCACTTCCCGCCTTCCTCTCTTTTTGGAGACACGGTTTTGCTATGCAGTTCAGGGTGGCCTTCAACTCATTTTATAGCCTGGGCTAGTCTTGAACTTGCAGTAACCCTCCTGCCTCAGCCTCCCAAGTGCTGGGATTACAGGCATGAGACCCAACCCCAGCCTCCACTTGTAGTTTGAAGGCTAAATTATACCAGGGATACTAGCTTCTGTCTGGGCCAAAGAGCATAATCAGCCTGTAATCCCAGCACTCAGTAGGCTGAGGCAGGAGGATGGTTGCAGGTTTGAGACCAGCCAGGGCTACAAAGTGAGCTCAAGGCCAGCCTGAACTGCATAGCGAGATCCTGTCTCAAAAAGACAAACAAAACAAGACAAAAGCAAAGAGCAAAATCAAAGAGATAGCAAAATGATGAGAAGCCAGCTGTGCAGGGCAGAAACAGCCTCGAAGGCACTTGATAGACCCCACAGCCTGCCTCATCTGTCATACACTCCTTCTCATAGGCTCTGTTCCTTACTAAGCTGTCCCTTCTAGTACTATGATCTATTTGCTTACAGGAAAAAGAAATCAGTGTACTCTGGAATAGAATAAGAGTCAAGAGACCGTCTATAAGACAAGAACCTGGCTCTGTCTTGTGGTTCTGAAATGTTGCTTTGTTTTCAATATTTTTATCTTTATAAAGCAAAATATGCCAGGCATGGTGGCACACACATGTAATCCCAGCACTGGGAGGCTGAGGCAGGAGGATTGCTGTGAGTTTGAGACCAGCCTGGGCTACAAAGTGAGCTCAAGGCCAGTCTGAACTGCATATGGAGACCCTGTCTCAAAAAGACACACACACACACACACACACACACACACACGAGCAAAACAGAAATACTTTTAGTAAAAACAGTTTAGAAAAAACTTAACATTTATTCATTTATTTTTAACATTTTAGATAATCTAGGCACAGCCAAAATTCTTATTTTGTAGCCTTCAATGGAGGAGTCCTTTTTAATTTGGTGTGTATCTTCAGAGACCCATTGACAAATCAGCCAGATTAAAAAGAAAAAACGGAACACAGAACACCAAAACCCACCAACCACTGCTTACAGTCAGAGCAGGAACTGAGGAGACTGCTTTAACTACACTTCTTCAAGTGGGGCTTAGGGCTCTGAACATGGCTCGGTGGAGAAGTGCTTCCCTAGCATGTCAAAGGCCCTGAGTTGGACCGTGAGCATGGCAAAAAAAAAAAAAAGTCATTTTACTGGGCATAGTGGCACAGACCTATAACCCCAGAGGTTGAGCAGAGGATTATCAAGGCTAAGGCCAACCTAAGTGACTTAGTGAAATCCTGTTACCTTACTTCAAACTAAAATACAAAAAGGACTGAGGATACAGCTCAGTGGCAGGGTACTCTGAGGTTCAATCCTCAGCACCAACGGATGGAAAAAGCAGGGGTTACCGCAGATGTTTATAGCAAATGCCAGTAATACAGCTAACAAAGTAACACGTACGCACGCACGCAAGTTAATGGGGCTGAGGTCTCGGGACTCTTGAAGAACCTGTGACTGTCAAAGAGGTGTCTTTCCTCACAGAGGCCCTCTGAAGGAGCTGCCTGTTTTTGGTAAAGTGCCCTGAGGTCCTTGAGGAAAAAGTGCTAACTAATTAACAACAGCCCTAAGCGGGCTGGGCCACCCAGGGACAGAGCACTACTAGGGAAGGGAGCAGCATTAGTCTTATCTTTCTTGATTTGATTAGTTTGAGGCCAGGCTCTCAAACTGTTATATTTTTAATCAGATGAAAACTGGTCTGAAATAATTTAAGAACCAGAACGTTAGCACAGGAAAAGGCAAATCATACTATTAACAACAGCTACAATTTGACCAACTGCCATGTGCCAAAGCACCTTGTGAAGTTATTTAATTCTCTATAATTCTTGGTTGTGAGTATTACAACCACCGCCACCTGGAAAATGAGGAGGCTGGTGTTCAGAGAGACTGAGCTGCTGGGCACTGAGGTCAGCGGCATAGCACCTGCCTGGCATGCACATGGTCCTGAGTTTGACTCCCAGCACACAAAAAAAGAGAGAGACAGACAGACAGACAGAGACTGAGTTACGTGCCCCAGCAATCCAGATGCAGTCTGAACCCAAGCCTGCTGGATGTCAAAGCCCAGATTCATTCACACTCACTCTTTCTGCCTCTGTTATGCTCTCTTTCATACTATACAAATTATGGGGAAAGCCCCATATCCTTCAGTTAAGAGACCACAGCCTAGGTGTTGTTTTTTTTTTTGAGATATGGTCTCACTATGTAGTATAGGCTGGGCTTGAACCCACTGTGTAGCCAGGCTGGCCTCAAACTCATGGAGATCTTCCTGCTTCAGAGCCTCCCAAGTACTGGGGTTACACTTTTTTATACAGTACTTAGCTGTGACCTTGGGCAAGCTGGCAACAAGCCCGGCTTCAGTTTTCTTACTTGCACAATGAGATAGTGATACAAATCTTAGTCTGTGACACCCCTGGGGCATGTGCATCAAACCCACTGGCACCATATGGCTGGGGCCAAAGGACCAGCAGCAACACTCTGGGTAAGAGATAGGACACAGAAGTGGTAGAAGGCATAAGGCATTTCTGTCGGTTTTGGGTGCTAATCACAGTAAACATTTTTTTTTTTTTTTTTTTTTTTTACAGTAAACATTTTTATTGGAGAATCAGAGTGGTAAGGGTGTAAGGCTCCAAAGATGTCCTACCCCCTTCCCCGTACAACATGAACAGATACTGCTCTGAACTCCGTGTCCTTTTATTGCACAGACACACCTCTGTTTTCTACCCTAAAAAAGCCAGTTTTTCAGGTCTTTTGTTCCACAAAAAGCCGGATGTCTGGTTGTTGAGTCAGACTTCAATGTGCCTAACAAGTTCGGTTTTCTACAACACAGTTATAAAGAACAAGTTCAATCAGTCCAAGTCCCTGTTCTCCCTGGTAAGGGCTGCTTTTGGCATTTCAGAACTTCGAAGTTCTCAGCCTTCCCAAAAGGGCCAACCTAACAGGTATCTTCTGGGGTCACTGCCAAAAGAATCACAGCAATGTCCCTTTAGTGGAAAGCCCTCTTTTCCCAGGCACGGAAGCGCTCCAAACACAATCCTGCTCTCCTCCAAGTATAATCCTGCTGAGAGATAGGAGGTGGGGATCAGCCCACTCAGTGCCCCTGCCAGTTCCAAGGAAGCAGCAGGGCCAGGAGAATTTCCTCACGTGTTTCCAGCGTGCTTCACGCATTTTACTGCTCATCTACCATGCAGATCAAAAGCATTGGAGCGGGTCCAACTATTTCACAGAATCTCACACTCAGGCTGGCTACAGCCCCGAAAGCCTTCATTTCTTCACTTGAAATACTGCCCAGTGTTATTTTGGGATGTGACCTGATAGAAGAAGCCCACAGGGACCCCATGACGATAACTGTTCCAGCTGTGATTGGCTGCTGAGCCCCAGTGAGTGCCAGCATGGGTTTGTTGGGCTTTGCTGACAAACAGAACTCAGCAGCTAACACCTTCTCTTCACACCACAACAAAACTGTGCCTGAAATCACACAGTCCATACTGCATTTGGAGTTGGGGGAGGGTATGTGCTGGTGCTCAGAAAATCACAAGCTCTAACATGAACTAGCTGGCTGGTGAAGCACATTTTAAAGCAGGAGGATACTAGATCAGGGTTAGAGGAAGGGGTTTCAATGATCTCCCAATAAAAGCCACAGAGGATGACAGTTCATTCTGATGAGCAGATTAAATACCGTTAATAGGGAAGCCTAAAGACCAGGGTCATGGGAAGCTCATATTGATAGAGCTTTCCCATAAATTTGGACGTGTCCTTGAAGAACTCAATGGAGTTCTTGTATCCACTTAGTTGTGAAGAGCTTTACCTAGTTGTGTTGATTACTGGCAAGTAAACTACTCATCAAGAGAACCAGGTGAATCCCACACATACTTACAGTGAGTGTGTGTGGTACTAACCTTGCAACTCAGTCATACCTGTTTGAATGAAAACCTTTCAATGAAAAACCAAAATGCATACCCTGAAATGATAACATCTATGCTATCACTATGCCAGGTCTGCCCACCCCAGCCCAACCTCACAAACCCTGAGATATGTAAGGAAGACGCCATGCTGGAGACTGGGAGGAAATCGTGGAGAGTGCAAAAAAGAGCCAGTGAAACGCAACCCTTGAAAATAGAGAATAATAACTGAGCAATAGCTTCAACAAACTGCAAGGAAAAATGATCAAGACAATTACTTAAGCTAAGTTGGTTTTTGGGACACCACTCCACACTGGTAGGGACCCACAGTTACAAATACCCTGCAACACTGTTCCAAAGAGTGTCTCCATCCAAAAGATTAACTGCATCTATGCCTTGAGAACAGTTTACCTGGAGCTGGCTGAAATGCCAAGAATGAATCAAACCACAGAACAAGCCGTCTCTTTGGTGGTACTGCAGGTCAGGGGATAAGCAGGTGGTAAGGAAAAAGAGAAAACAAGAGAGATTGGAATTCTTTTAATTTAGGACCAAGCACCATCTCCTGCCCAGCCAACACATGGTGTTTGGAAGAGCACAGACTGTTCCAGCAAAGGCTCAGAGAACTCTATTTGCTACTGGTCCCACCACGTTTCCAAAAACTTGGGTTTGTATCCTAGAAACCACCACATAGGATAGACCCCCCACCAAACTCCCTCTTCTCTTTTTCTACAATGGGCTATTGTTCTGGGGATAATGGTTCGTTCTTCCTGGTACCTTCTGGCTGCCTGGGGGGGAATGCACAGCAGAGAAGGGTCAGACACTTCTTGTTTCCAGAACGGTTCTCAGGGACCCATCTCCAAGAGGAAACCCCCTGTGTATGTCATGATTCATAAAGAAAGCTCTGGGAGACCAGGCCTCCAAATTCAAAGGGGGCTGGAAAGAAGCTAATTGAATAAGTTCTTTTGTATCGCCTTTTTGTAAGTAGAACTGACATACACATGTGACTATCGTGTGTTTAACTGTAAGGTAAGGGCTTGACTCATTTAATTTTCACAATTACCTTCTGATGTAGCTATCGCCCCTTCCCCCATTTTAACAAAGAAGCAGGTTTAGAAGTTAAATGACTGGCCGAAGGACAAAGAGCTACTAAAAGTAAGAACTGGAGTTCAAATCTATATTACCTGGTACTCTTTCCATAAGGGAAAAGCTTGACACTATCAAAGGCTGGGCTCCATGCGTCAACTGAAGTAAGCAGCAACCTGTCTCAAGACATGCTGGGTAATCAGCCATGAGCCTCTGAACAAGCTGACCTTACTAGGTCTCTCTTTGCTCCTTTTTTTTCTTTTTTGTCTTTTTGAGACAGGGTCTCACTATGCAGTTCAGGCTGGCCTTGAGCTCACTTTGAGGCTGGCCTTGAACTCAGAATGATCCTCCTGCCTCAGCCTCCCCAAGTGCTGGATTACAGGTGTACGCCATCATGCCTGGTTTTTGCTCCTTTACTCAAAGAAAGACTAAAACCAAATAACCTAAGGACTACTCTACAGTACTGTGTTTCCCTCTTTCCTAACCATTCTTCTAACTTTCATGGTTTGTTTAAGAAACTCTTTCCAGCAAGCCCGAGGTCGTGAGTTGGATTCCTGGTACCAAAAAAAATCCTTTCATCTATCACACTTTCACCTTAAACAACTTTGTCTATGCTAAAGAATTTTGGGGATTTGTTCTGTAGAACTAGGGATGGAATCCAGGGCCATCACAGTGAACTTATATCCCTAGCTATCCTTTCCTTAAAATTTTTCATTTTGAGACAAAGTCTCACTAAATTTGCCAAACTGCCTAGGGTGGGTAATCCTCCTGCATCACCATCTCAGAGCACTGGGATAGCAGGTGTGCCACTGTGCCTGTGTGTATGTGCTGCTGGGGATCCAAGTCAGCCACGTCTTGCACAACGGTAGGTAAGTGCCCTACCACTGAGGTATAACCCCAGACATTCTGGACTTTCAACACGGTACTTAATATGAGGAGAGGATGACTTGGAATCTAGTGAAACAAAGTTAATTGCTATGATGTAAAAGTCTGGCTTCTGCTAGGGATTCAAACTGAATGTGTTTCAACCCTAGTATCAAGTACCAGGGCATGGCTCACTATACTTCTAGGCTCTAGATGGCCTCATCACAAGCAATTTCAAACCTTCACACTTTCTTCCTTATCTAACAATGCAAAGACGCTTCTAAACGTCAGGACAAATTGGGCCTTGCTTGAGGACCCCATTCTACAAGGTACAAAATGGGAAGCCTCCTTTCTGGAGGTAGCAGCCAAGCAACCTTCAATATCTTAGCTATAGATATGCTCCAGGAACAGGCCAACACCTCTCCTGTAACACATTTCAGGCTTGTTAATTTCCCAGCCATCGAGAACAGAGCTGGGGGAGACCAAAGGCTACAGGAACAACAGTAACTGGAACATTTCTTTACCTGTGGGAACTTCAAATACGCAAAGAAAGGCAGGTACAGTGGCACTGGGGAGGCTGAGACAGGAAGACTGCTCGAGAAGAGGACTCTGAAGCCAGCTTGGGCAACGTAGTGAGACCTTGTCTTAAAACACACAAACACACACACACACACACACACACACACACACACACACGCACACGCGCAGATGAGAACAGTGGGGGGGGAGTGGAGAAATCAGAAACCTCTACACTCTTAGCAGAAATCAACTAGCTATTCTGTTAAAGCATCAACTTTAAACCTAAGCCGCAGGATAAATTACCTGCCCCTCCCACACCCTCACTCCAGAGGTGCGGTCTGGAATCCCTCAAAGGGTGTATACTCCATGTTACAGGTCTGAGAGCTTTGTGCTCTATTTGCCATTTCTGGCAACAGCCTATAGGCCCAGAGCAGGATCAGACTATTAGTGACCACCCCCCCTGCCAAATGCCAGTTACACAAAAGACACGATGATGCTTGCTGGGTACCTTAGCATATGCCGATAACTCAGCTTCTCGGAAGGCTAGGTGAGGCAGGAAGAGGAGGGTTGCAAGTTGAAGGCTACTTAGTGAGACACTGTCTCAAAATAGAAGTTTTTAGAAGAGCTAGCTTAGAGCTCCTAAGAGCTTAGGAGTTAGGCTTGGTGGTACAGCACTCTGGAAGAATGAGGCTGGAGGACCTCTCAAAATTTAAGTCCAGCTTGGGCAATTTAACAAAATCTCGTCTCAAACCAAAATGAGATGGGGATGTGGCTTAGTGCAAAGGCTCCAGGTCCCCAGTGCAGGGGAGAAAAGGGCAGTGGGGCTGGGGATGTAACTCCAGAAGTTCAGCAGCTCTGAGAAGCTCTGTGGTTCAATCCTCGGTATTTTTTTTAAAGACAACATACTTAATGAATAAACGTTCAATGAATAACCTCCAAGCATGTTCTTCTCAGTCTAGTCCCTATCAGTCTCCTCTCTCCCTCCCGCTCCCATCCTGCCCTAGTGCCTAGACTCTCAAGTTCCACATGGGGCGAGGCAGGTTCTCGGCTGCTGCTAAGAGAACTACTCTCCCACTTAAGAACAAGAAGCACGGCCGTGAATGAGCCTTGGCAGCCTGGCTGCTGTGAGAACCGCAGCAGTGGAGGGAAACAGTGTTTGGGAAAAAATGGTCGTTGGGAGGTGGAGCTCTATGTCAATAAAGAAATTTCAACCTAATTGCAAAAAACCCCACCAAGAACCTGCTGTTTTAACCCACCTCGGTACAATCTTCTGAGGTGGGTCTGACTGGGTGGAGGCCAGGGGTGCTCCCGAGGTGAGACGGAAGAGAAGGGAAGACTCTGGGTGGCTTACATTCCTGCAGTGGGAGCCCTGCGAACAGCAGCTTGGCCGCTGCAGCAGCCATTGATTTCTCAGGGGTCGATATTCTGCTCCCACGATCTGCCCAGTTGGAGGCTTAATCGCATCGAGTGTTTCTACTCAGCATCTCCCCTCTGCGCCTTCCCAACCGATAAAACAAACACCAAACGCAGCGAGAACTGGCAAAGGAGATGAGACAAGATGGTGCTCCCCACAGCTGTCCCTACCCTCAGAGAGACCTTAGGTGCCAGCTTCCATGGAGTAAATACAGAAAAGGAGCCCAAGCAACCTACATTGGGCAGTCCACAAGAAGCTGCAACAGCAGAATCACAGAGAATCTAATTCACTGCCCAACACAGCTCTGCACAGACCAATATAAACATCAGGAAGATTTTACATAAAAAGTTTAGGCTTCTAAGTTCTTTAAAAAAAAAAAAAGGCCAGGCATGGTAGTGCACATCTATAACCCCAGCATTTGAGAGGCTGAGATAGGAGGATCAACCCTGAGTTGGAGGCCAGACTGGGCTACATAATGAGTTCAAGGCGAACTTGAACTACATAGTGAGGCTCTGTCTCAAAACACAACAAAGGTGATGATTCTGGAACTCCCATGGGGCACGAATTGGTTGAAACCCTACTCCAATTTATCTCCACGAGGCCTGTACACACCAATTACCTGACTAGCACTGTCCACCCCATACAGGACCCTGTCTCTCAGTCTTTTCAGTTGGGCCAGAAGAGAATGTTTTATCCAACCAGTAGCTACCTCTTGGCCAGAAATGTACACAGAAGGGCTGGGGGTGATCCCCAGGACTCCCCCAACCCCAACACGAAGTACTGAGTATTTTGAGGGTCACTAGTTAAGACAGTCAAATTGGCAAAAAAAGAATCTGGGTCAGAGCCGGGCCTGAGTTAGAGCAGTGTATATTTATGGACTAAGGCTGCTCTACTCCCAGCAGGAGACCAGGACATTACAAAGCTCTGAAGAGGCAAGAGGGTTAGGAACCCTGCTTTCTCAGTCACACACCCCCTGTTGGGGAGGGTGACACGGAGCCTGTCTGATAAAGACCACCAGCTCTAACCCGAGACCTTGAGCAAGGAGGGCAGAAAGGGGAAGCAAGCTAAAGATCACAGAAGAGCGAGCAGAGCTCTGGGTATAACAAGTGCAACAGGGAGAAGTGCTGCTTCAGGCTTCCACAACACCTGGCTTTCCTCTCTACGGCAAACCTGGCTGCCCTCTGTTCACAAGCCCTGCTTCAGGTGACAAACACAACCATGGCCACGGCCTCCTTCCCCACACAAACAAAAATGCAATCACCTTTCCCAAAATCATAAAACAAATTAAGTTTGCAAACTAAGGTATCACTGCATTGATGCAGGCATGGTGGTACATGCCTATAATCCCAACCCTCAGGAGACTAAGGCAGCACTGTGAGTTCAAGACCAGCCTGAGCCATAAGACATGGGAAGGGGATCCAAACCTTCTTGGTAATGCCTACTATGGACAATGATCTCTTTTATTTGAAACCTGGGTTCTCTTTTTACCTTAGCCAAAGGTCAGGAAAGTACCTTCACTCATCTCAGCAACAATATTCAGTATTCCTCTCATATCAAAACTGGTCCTACGGGACACGTTTGCTGGCTCTCCAGCTAGAAACTTCTACTCTTCCCACTGCAGCACTGGGAAGGGAATGTGAAATGTAAAGGGAACTAGCCGCTTGGAGGTCGGCTCCGTTGCACGGTGATCACGGATTATGTCACAATGCTAGTCAATTCCATGCTGACGCCAGGTGGGGAAGATGAGATAGGTTTAGACCCCAAAATGGATGAAGACTGACCAAGCATAAGGTCCCCAATATTAATAGCACTCAACACATACCAACTTCATCATGCTTTGAAGCTGGATACCAAGTAACTTAGAAACACAAAACAGAAAACAGAGCTAATTCTTTTCCCCACTTGATTTATCAGTTTTTGTTAACACAGTTCCACACCTGTATATCTGGACCATACCCTCTGGACCAAATTTGATGGAACAGATGCTTCTTAGCCTGGCTTAGGGCACTGCAGTGATTTTTGCAAAGACAGCACTTTTAAGTGGACTTGGCTTATTTCTTGTTCCAAAGACCCAAGTCCCCTAAGCATGAACCAAAACCAGCTTGGCAACTATACACCTGAGGCCTCTTTTCTGATTCTGGCTGTTCTTTTCTGCAGAGGGGGAACAGCAGAAGCCAGGGCATGTGCTTCACTGGGGCAGTCTCTCAGATTACTCTGTACAAGGTGATAAAGGCACTAACAGCATATGCAGCATGGTAGCATACCCCTAAACCCCAGTACTCAGGAGGCCAGGGCAGAAGGATTGCTGTGTGTGAGGCCAGCATGGGCTACACAGTGAGTTAAAGGCCGGCCTGCACTATATAGTGAGACCTTATCTCAAAAAAATAAAAAAATAAATAAATAAAAAGACACATAAAGGCACCAAGAGCAAAGAATAGGGAAGGGAGAGATGAGTGGAGGCAAACCACTGTCACTATGGCAACTAAATCCATCCACATATTGACTGGCTCAGGAATTTAAAAAGATTTAGTTTTAGAGGGTTTTTCTTTCAAAACTAAATGTTTCTTTATGGTTCTCTAAGACAGGGTCTCACTTTGTAGTGCAACCGAGGTTGGCCTTGAACTCTTCAGTGATCCTCTTGCCTCAATTTCTGGCCTCAAAAGTGCTGGGATTACAGGTGTGCACCACCACTCCCAGCTAAGAATAAATGCTTCCAAGTCCTTCTGGAGAGTAGACCTAAATCCATAAGCTATAGTTACCACTGACTTTGTCTAGAAATCCCAATCTTATCCTTCAACATTTCCTTTTTCCTTTTCTACAAAAAGAACACAGAAAGCAACCTTTTCTGTTTTTTCTTGTCTTTTCAAGAGAGGGTCTCGCTATGCAGCTCAGGCTGGCCTTGAGCTCACTTTGTAGCCCAGGCTGGCCTCGAACTCGCAACAATCCTCCTGCCTCAGCCTCCCAAGTGCTAGGATTACAGGTGTGCATCACCACACTCAGCAGCACACTTTTCTGAATATACAATCTTTCCCCCACTCTGGGTGCTAAGGATCACACCTGGGATCTGCCACATAGTAAACTCCTTACATGTTCTCCCACTGAGCTAACTTCGGGCCTCCTTCTTCTCTAAAGATCCTTTTGCTCATCCTTTGTAGACATTGATACTATCGGAAAGATCCTAACTGGAAGTCAAGGAACCTAGTTTTCATTTACTGAATTACCTTGGCCAAGTCCCTTACCCTTTCTGGGCCTAAAGTTCCTTGTATGTAAAGTGGAAGGTGGAAGGGGAGGGGGCAGTGGCGGTTGCTGTAGTGAATAATCTGTCAGGCTGACTCATGCTGTCTCCACTCTACTCTTTCTTTCTGTAATGGTAAAAGTTAAAATGCTAAAAACTGGCCAGATATGATGGTGTATACCCATAATCTCAGGATTCTGAGGAGTGGAGGCAAGAAGAATGCCAAGTCTGAGTCCCACATTTAGGTAATTTAGTAAGACCCTATCTCAAAAAATAAAGAGGGCTGGGTATATAGCACCGAGTTTACTCCCCAGTACCACCACAAGATACTGAAGAGTAAAGGAAAAAAGCTAAAACCCACATTTCCCATGAGCCCTTGCGACGGGCTATAGACACTAACTAGAAGCAGAGTTACAGGGCAACACACCAGCTGCGGACAGATCATGCTTCTGTCACCCTCGTTTCCTCCTACAGGGGCATCCTGATCTCAACCCCACTTAGCTGGCACCGCTTCTGTGAGCTTATTGCTTGCTGCTAGCTGACTGACCCCTGGCTGGTAGTTGTAGGGATAGTACTTCAAAGTAATCAGATAGTGTCTCAGAGTGTGGGTCAAATCTAGGTCAGATATGGGTTCCGTTCCTGGAGGCCAAACCTAGAGCATGTTCCCTCTGTACTTCCTTTGTAAAGCCCCAGTTCCCTATATTAAAATCCTCTCTATTAACCCTACTCAGGTTTAAGATTTAGTACAAAAATATTTTCTGATTTAGCACTACCAGACAATACCAAAAGAGTAGCTGTGAAAAGAACAGATTGTCTCTCACAAAGCGTATTTGTCTACTACATGAATGCTTTTCCTGGAGGAAATAGGTAAGGAGGAAATTTACACTTTTAAATACCTTTGTCCAGCACAGCCTCCTGTATTCCCTTTTTATAACCTCCCTGCACTTTCTACCTCCCACTGTACGCTGGGGGGGCGCACACACGGGGCCTGCAGGGGTGAATCTCTCACACAGGATGGAAGGTTGAGTCAGCACATTCTTTCTTTTCCAGGTTCTCTGCAAACTGTTACTCTAAAGATGGCATTACCAGCCCAGCCCAAAATAAGTATCATCTGGGCTTCAGGGAGGCTTGGGCTAGATAGGACAGCAAGCGTCTTTCTCACCAATGGGAGATGTTTATAAGCTCCAGGTGCAAAAGAATCAGGGCACATCAGTTCTGACAAAGCTGTGTGGCTAAAGAGTGAGGCTAAGTTTGACCCAACTTATCTTCTGATACCAATTTCTTGTCTACCACTTCCTGTAGCAAGCCAGGGACAAACTGAAAAACAAGGTCAAATTCATGCAGTGTGCTTGGTGGAGAGGGGGTATCTCCCACCAGTCCTCTGTAGGACCAACTGATTCCAGGAGCCCTTATACTAGCCTTGTTGCTTTTCAGACTGAGGTTGTTCTAAAGAAAACAAAAGGTTCCAGCAAGAGGAATCTGTGTGAGACACACAGGCAGGAAGCAGAGCTGAGCCACCAGTGACTAAAATAGAAACAGGAAACAGGCCCAGGAACAAGCATACAATAATCTGCTGCAAGCAGCACAGGCTCCAGCAGGCACCAGGCAGTATCAGGGCTGGAGCAGTGTGACTGAGACAGAGAAGAGGATAGGATTGGTCAGCCCTGCTACAGAACAAGCGTTCTAGAGAAAGAATAGCTATGCGCACAGGGTACGTGCTGCTCTGAGCAGTGTGTGCAGATGTGATAGAGGGGGTGGGGACTTCCTTCCTGAGACTGCAATACCACCTGCACTATATTGCAAGGGGAGCAAGCACAGACACACAGTCAAACGCGAGGAAAACAGATCACCAACTTCAGAATACTGAGCTCTCTGCTTGCCAAACTTGCCAGTGGTATTTACTTACGTTACCTCTTAGAAAAAAATAAACTATCAAAACCCTAGGTAAAAACTGTTGGCCACATCTCTAACAAAACAGACAGATGGAAACAAAAACCATAAAAGATTTGAATCATTCATACATTCCAATTTTCTAAGCATTCAGAATTCTTTTGTCACTCCTCTCAATAAACCTAGATGCAAAAAGCTGGCCCCCAAGCTCAGAGCCAGGCTGAAAGAATCTAGGAGCGAAGCAGTAACAAAGGTTTAATGTGCCGGGCACAGTATAGAGTCAGACAAAGTTCTGAGTGTTCAAGTAGAGATACCAGCAGAAATATGAAAAAAATTGGAACGGATCCCCAGAGAAGGTACATCAGCAGGGTTGTGAACTTTGAGTATGTTAAAAACAGAGAGAGAGAGAGAAAGAGCCAGGGATACCATCATCAAGTAAAAGAGGGACAGCAAAGAGGCTGAGACTGCAGAGGTATCCTGGGAGCTACGGACAATTCCACTGTAGACACTGGACCACAGGAATAGGAAGCCAGGGTCCTAACAGCACCCACAAGAAGTCTGGTGATGGTCTCTGACATTAAGATAGTCTTTGAATTTTACTAGACACAGTGAGCACAATATGCTGCATTCTACAGTACTCAGTTTGCTATTTTCTTTGAAAATCTTTCCCTCAGCTTTCAGGCTCTAACTCCACGCCCCTCCACCATGAGACACACTCGTCACTTGAGGGTCTTACTGGGAGGCACGAGGGGCTGAGCACGGCATTCTAGCAAGGGCCTCGGCAATGCCAGCACTGCCAAGATGGACCATAGTTGAGTAGCAAGGAGCTGGGTAAAGACAGCACAGCCAGGACACTGTGTTCCAAGACGGGCCTACAGAACAGGGCTGCTCCTAGCCGGCACAGAGAAGACAAAAAGCCACACTCAAGACAACGTTCCAGTGTTTTAAGGCCATCTCTTAGTTGGTTAGTGCCTCCAAGCATATCCTGCACACCTGGCCAGCTTCCTCTCCTACCCAAGGCTCTCTTTCACATCTCATGTCTGCCTCTAACACAGCAAGACCTAGAAAAACAAAAGCAAAATGCAAATCCATTCGTATTTCTTCCTTTTAGGATAAATCTTGTAAATGTTAAATGGCAAAGAGTTGAGGCTTTTGTCTAAAAATGAACAGGGGATGAAACTGTCCAAGATTGTTCTCTATTAGATGGCATATAAGTGGAAATATTTCACCTGAAACATCAGAGCTAGATTCAAATCCTGGACTTTTCCATTTTTCTCTTTGTTATGTTGTACAAGCTGGCCTGGAACTCATGGTGATCCTCCTGCCTCAGCCTTCCAAGTGCTAGGCTTACAGGCATGTGCCACCATGCTGTTATCAAATCCTGATTCGGACTCTTTTTTTTCTCACATGTAAAACAGGAGTGCATGCTAAGAACGCTTTAATTCCTTTAATTCCTCATTCTACAGCCTTCCTGCTGACTGCTAAGATTCAGATTCTACAGGAACAGCATATCCCTGGACCTATTTCTTCTGCCCAGACCAATGAGATCTAAGCTCTCAAGGCCTCAGAACATCACAGAAGTAAAACAAGTGCTAGCAGCTACTATGTTATTAAGTGAAATCCTAGAATGGCCTGGAAGTCTGAAAGATAAAAGAGCACCTAGGATTGATTTAGTAGACATTAAAAATCCTAATACTGTTCTCCATCTCATTTCCAATGTCAATAATATCCACTTCTATCAGGCATGGTGGTACATGCCTATAATGCCTGCACACGTGAGACTGATGCAAAAGGATCGTAAGCTTGAGGTCGGTTTGGGCTAAAGAGCAAATCCCTGTCTGTAATAAAACAAAAAACAAAAACAAAAGAAAAATTAGCCAGACACAATAGCACACTCCTGTAATTCTAGCACTCTGAGGGCTAAGGCAAGATTGTGCGTTCCAGGTCAGTTTGGCCTATTCAGTGAGATTGTCTCAGGAAAATAGCTGCTCCAGACGGTCCACCGGCTCAGGACTATCTTTACTCAGGAAAGGGAAAGGGGATGTGCCCATGATCAGATAACCACACAGGGGCCTGTGATTCCTTTTCCACTCCAGAGATGGGCCTGTTTATGCCCTCTGCGTATCCTGCCAGCATCTTCATCCTTCCCTCTTCTATCTGCCTTATACATGTAACAACCTTTGAGATGAAGCTGAGGAATTTCAACTGATTCAACCACCTCTCTTTAAGAGTGCTCTTCATTGGCCATGGGAGCCCATCCGTGTAATACAAGTACTCTGGGAGGCTGAGGCAGGAGGACTACAAGATCAAGTCCACCTGGAGCAATTTAGCAAGACTCTACCTCAAAATAAAAAATGGGCTGGGGATGAAGCTCAGTGTAAAGGCTCTGGGTTAAAACCCCTATACCACAAACACACACACCCTCAAAACAAAACAAAACAAAACAATGTTCTTTACCTTTCCCTTAGCCTTCAGCAGCCAGGTGCAGTGGTGCACACCTATAACCTTGGTGCAGAGGGGGGCTAGGAAGGAGGGTTACAAGTTCCGAGTCCGCCCTGGACAACTTAGCGAGACCCTGTCTGGGCTAAAGAGCAAATCCCTGTCTATAACAAAATGGGCTGGGACTATAGCTCAGTGGTAGAGCACCTGTGGGTTTGATCCCCAGCACCACAAAACTAGAAATCAGGCCCTCTCCCTGTGCAGAAAGAATTCCAATAAAAATGTGTCACGATAAATCTACTGGCTGTTTTCCTTGAAATACAAATTTGATGTGGACCATCTTCCCTCTTCCCTCTGCTTCCAAATATATCATACAATCCTGGTCCTCTGCCGATTTCTCCAACTCTGCTGGCTGCTTCTCTCTGGTGACTGCAGGCCTTGTTCAGGGCTCCATCTGGCTCTTCTCTCCATTTTCCAATCACAGCCTCTGAAGATTAGTTCAGTCCATGGTTTAACTATACACCACACAGACAACTCTCCAACTCTATCCAGCCTCAACTCTTACCTAAGTTTTAGTTTTTCACCTCTAGTTATATCTTACATCATAAAAGTAGAACTTCTACTCAAAAATGCATTTTCTCTATTAACCTTTTTCTTTTTTTTTGTCTTTTTGAGACAGGGTCTCACTATGCAGTTCAGGCTGGCCTTGCGCTCACTTTGTAGCCCAGATTGGTCTTGAACTCACAATGATCCTCCTGCCTCAGCCTCCCGAGTGGTGGGATTACAGGCATGCGCCACCACATCTGGTTATTAACCTATTTCTGACAATCAGATTTTTTCTTTCTCTCCTGCCACCCTAAAACAGTCTATCAAAACATTTAAATTGGGCACGAGGGCCCGTATTTATAATTCCAGCACCTCGGAGGCTGAGTCAGGAGCACTGAAAGTTTAGGCCTAACCTGGGCAACCCTATCTCAAAACAAAAAAGGGCTGGGAGTTGTGGCTGGGGTGGGAAATCCCTAAGTACTGCAATCCCTAGCACTGCAACCTGAAGAAACAAAACCACCAACAACCAATACACAAACAAAAAAACTAAGCCATTCACCCAGTAGAAATGATTTGTTCTCAGTTTCTATAGATTCTTTCTCGTATGTCTTACATATGGGACTAAACAACTATGCAAATAAGATAGAAGGGGTAGAATAGAACATCTTTTGCCAGAATTAGTTCAACAGTTTAAACTATTCTCTTGCTTTCATACTCTTCTTTTCAAATCGCACTATGTACCAATAGGTCATTTTTAAAGAACAGATTATCTGTAGGCCTGTGAGGTCAGAACCAGGAGGGCCTACTTAGTTTGTGAGGGTGTGAACACCCCTGTGGTCTAACTTCCCTTCTTGCTATTCTCCACCAAGGAGGCCTGGCCAGCCCCTCAATGTCTACATTCCAGGCCCCACATCTCTGCCTGGTCTCTGCTCAAACTGAACTTTGCCTTTCCAACCACTCAAATATAATGAAGTCTACCTCATACTCAACTTCTCCCACGATGACTATCCTCCACAATCCAGACATGAATAAATGACTGAGTTCCTCAAACGTCAGCAGCACACCATAGAACATTCAGGCACATGTTCTTGTGTTGCATGTCTATTTCACTAATGAAACAGGAGGATCCTTGAAGATAGTAACCATGTCACAGCGACCTAAGTCAAATGTTATCTAATGTCTTTTTTCCTTTTTATTACACACATAGCAAAGTACCCTAGGTTTTA
This sequence comes from Dinomys branickii, assembly GCA_004027595.1. NCBI lineage: Eukaryota > Metazoa > Chordata > Mammalia > Rodentia > Dinomyidae > Dinomys > Dinomys branickii. Next base: position 53,717 of record PVLD010005187.1, read on the forward strand.
CTCCAGGGGCAGGAAACTTACCTGCCTTTTAAATTTCTCCATCTTCCAGACCACAAAGGAAATTACATATTGTCATGCCTGAGCTTAAACCTTAAAAACAAAACAAAAAACAACAAAACAAAACAAAACAAAAAAAGTGACCACCTGGGATTTTAAAACAGTCATGTAACTTCATGAGGACTGTTTTTTGGTGAGTATGCTGCACACAGACTTGGAAGTAAAAAACGGGAGGAAAAGAAACAGAAAGATCCAAAGCCTGTGGCAAAACATCAGGAGAGGTAACAGGGACCTAGAAAAAAAGGGCAGTGGAGACAGGGCAATCAGATTCAAAAGCCACTTTTGAGGCAGGCTAGGACTTGGTGATCAGCTGAGCATGGCTTCACTTATAGAAAAGATGCACAACAGCACCACCGAGCAGAGGCGGCATGCCCCCGCACAGAGCCGGAGCACGGACTGCCGTGACCCAGGGGCGCTCAGGGCCACAACTCCAAGGCAGTACCACCTCTTCCAAGTCTCTTTTCAACCCATAGCTTACTTCCCAGACCATCAAGAGTATCAAGATAGTATTCAAGTCACTATTTTTCATTTCAGTTCCCACTGTGTCCTCTCATTCTAGTATAATATGGTTTTTCCTTCTCTTTCAAGACTACACAGCTCAAAAAAAGCTGGGCATGCTAGTGCACGCCTGCAATACCCGCACTCAGGAGGCAAGGTAGGAGGATAACTAAGTTCAAGGCCAGCCTGAACTGCATGCATAGTAAGACCCTGTCTCCCCCACTGCCCACCTAGCTTAGTGTTACTTTAACTGTGGTCTTAAGCACTGACAGCCTCAGTACTACCCAAGAAACACAAATTTTTGGGTCACATCTGACACTGAACCAGAATCTCTCAGGTAGAATTTAGCGTTTTAATTAATCTCCAGATAATTCTTAATGCCTGCTAAAATCTAAGACGCACTAGCTAACTTTTCCAGATCCAGGTTTTAAATACTGTATCCATTTTCCATACTATCACCACAGTACTATGCTCTCCCAGCACAGGCAAGGCCACGGGTTTCATTCCTAAGTACTGCAAAACAGGTGGATGGATGGACCGATGGATGGATGGACAGATAGCCCTCCCACCATTCAAAACCAAATGTCAATTTACAGATGTATCTCACTAAGAAAAACTAGAGAAGCATCCATTATTGTAGGGAAACCACTTATAACTGAATGAATAATTAAAAAGTTTTTAAAAATATTTATTTTATTTTATTTTTTTGAGACAGGGTCTCACAGGGGAAATCTGATTCAATAGCCATTTTTGAAGCAGACTAGGACTTAGGTAGAACCCAGGGATGCTCTAACACTGACCTACATCCTCAGTCCTTTTGGTTTTTTATTTTCAGACAGGGTCTTACTAAGTTGCCCAGGCTGGCCCACCAACTTATACTACTCCTGCCTCAGCCTCTCAAGTAGCTGGGATTACAGACACATACACCACTGTGCCTGGAAAGAACATTCTTAACATAAGGTCAAAATATGAAAATTTTACAAGATGGATAATGAACCCCAATCTCACCTCCTAAAGTCATTATCAGTAGGCAAAAATAAATTAATCCCTCCCCTAAACTGCAGTTTGGGCCTTTCTATAACAGTCTGTGATGCTTACCCTGCCCTAGCAGTGTAAACAAGCTGATAATATGGTTATGTTGTCCCCATCAGATGTACACTTCCTGAATGAATATCACTATGGAGACTGCTCAGGTTCATCTGTTCAGTGAGTAGGAGACAACAGTGCCAGGCACTGTGACGGCAACATACAAGACACAGCACATCAGCTCTCACTGAGGTTACTAAATTACACTTGAACTAACGACCACCGACAAGGATGGAGGCCAAGAATCTATCAGACCAAAGGAAGCTGAAAAACTCTGGAGTAGTGGATCACCACACTTGGGCTGCAAACTAGAACTGCTTGGGACCACTTCTAACCATACCAATGTCCAACTAAAATCACAATGAGAACTCTTTTTTTTGTTGTTTTTTGTCTTATTGAGAAAGGGTCTTGCTATGCAGTTCAGGCTGACCTTGAGCTCACTTCATAGCCCAGGATGGTCTCGAACTCACGATCCTCCTGCCTCAGCCTCCCGAGTGCTGGGATTACAGGTGCGCCTGGCCTCACAATCAGAACTCCTGAAAACACTACGTATTGGTTTTTTCTTGGCACTGGTTTTTAGGATGATCTATTCCCCCAGGTAGTTCTAACATGTACTAGTGGGAAACCACTGGCCACCTGGTAAAGTGGGGGTGGGGCACACATGAAGTCAGCAACACAGTGCCTGCCCTCCAGGAGCTTACCATTTGAGTAAGTAGGGATTTAGGATTCTCAGGGTTTTTTTTCTTTTTTTTGTACCTTGCACTTGCCAGGCAGGTGCTTGTGCTACTGAGCTGTATTCCCAGCTGATTGTTTTGTTTCATTTTGTTTTGTTTTTTGAGACAGAGTCTTACTATGTACTCCAGGCTGGCCTTGAACTCACTTTGTGGCCCAAGCTGGCCTTACATCTGTAGTGAGTTCTCTTGCCTCAGCCTCTTGAGTAGGATTACAGGCATGTGCCACCATATCTAGTTAGATTTTATTCTAATGCTAATGAAAAAGTAATTCAGGTTTTAAATACTAGGATAACATGACCAAGACAATAGTAGTTAAATGGTCTGGCATTAATAGCTAAGCAAAAAATTCTCAGACTATACCTTTAGAGCAAAAGTGAAGTGAATAAGTGAAGGAGATGTGAAACTAGAAAGGGAGCCGGGCATGGTGATGCTGGTCTTATCCCAGCACTCAGAAGGCAGAGGCAGGAGGATCACTGAGTTCGAGGCCAGCCTGAACAGTGAGACCCTGCCTCAAAGAAATGAAAAAGGGAGGGGAGGGGAGGGGAGAGCAGGGGAGAGCAGGGGAGAGCAGGGGAGAGCAGGGGAGGAAAAACGAGAAACTTGAAGGGCTGTTGTCCCAGGAAGCCTTGTATCTGCTCTGGTGCTGAGCTTCACCTGTTCTGTAAGTCTTTGGGGTTTTCTGGTTTGGTCTGGTTTTGGATTCTTGGTTGAAACAGGGTCTCTCTATGCAGTCCAGGATGGCCTCAAACCCCAACACTCCTGCCTCACTGTGAGTGCCGCTGTGCCCTGTCATTAATCCTTGTCGTTTAGTGAAGGAATGTATTAGGAAACTGAGGGATCCTTTCACACAACTTGCTAAGAAAGGAAAACTGTCCTTGTCGGCAAATCTTATTTGTCATTTCTTTAGATAGTACCATTTCTTAGCCTGGTTAGGTAAATCTAGCATCAAACTAAAATTTCAAAGGACTACCTTTTATTTCTTGGTCCAAGTAGCAGAAAAATAAAAAGCAATTCAAAAAGAAGAGGCTTATTACCCAGACAGCTTATCTCCCACAAGGAGCTTCTACCACAGACCAAAGATCCTTTTGGAAGAATCTCTTGCAGAAGCCTGAACTTGGGAATGCTCCCTGTTCTTGGGTTTCCCAAGAACAACCCTCCCCTTGGCCTAAAAGGTAGTCAATACCTTCATTCAGTTGATCAAATCCTCTCCTGGGTTACCAACTCTTAGAAAACACATGTATGCTTGTACATGAGCCTTCTCAGGATTAAAAATACCAAATATATTTCTATAAAAATGCTGGTCACCAGAAGCTGGGCATGGTGATACATCACTGTGATCCTAGCATTCTGGGAGACCAAGGGGGAGGAACATATATTCAAGCCCAGCCTGGACAATTAAATAACTGAACAGCTAAAACCCTACCACAAAATAAAAATTTTTAAAAAGAGATGGGAATCTAGTTTAGTGTAAAGGTCCTGAGTTCAACTCCCATTTTAAAATAAAAAAAAGAAACTTTTTGAATGGGAGCAACTTGTAGCACTAACAGAAATTCAGATTTGGATTTCTGGCCAAAGTAGCACACCACCTAGATTTAGCTACAGACCATAGATGATGAGGGGGTGGCTACACATTTCTGACTGAATCAGGTTAAAGAGTACATTTCAGTGAATTTAAAGATGCAGAAAAAGACTGCAAAGGTGCTAAAGAGAAGAGAACAAAGAGATGGCTTTATTCATAATTCTTTCCCATAATCACTCAGTGGAGGAGGTCAATAGTTACAGAAGTCTCATCCTGATAGTAGCTCTCATCTTGGCTTCTGAAGCCAATACTGAGTCAGGGCCTCTGCAGACCCTGCCCAACTAAGAGTATGTCTCCAAGGTCTTCAGAGGAAGCCATAGGAAGTTTCATCATGAAAAAAGTACCTATCTTCCATGTATCCCTTCGTGACCCAGAAACCATTTCCTTCCAAGTCAAAATAACTAAAAAGCCAGGCTGCAGACCAAGTAGAGCCAAATTTCAAAAACTACAACTAGCCAGGTATATATAATTCCTATAATTCCAGCATTCAGCAGGTGTGGCAAAATTTCCATTTCCTGATGAAAGCAGGATTTACAGTGGAAGACTGCCTACCTACCAACTGAACAGATTTCAGAGTAGCCTACTTTACTGCTGTTTCCAAAAGACTTAACTTTCAGAGGCTGAGACTTTACCCACATGTACTGGTAGGCAGAATTAACATTCACACAACCAGCTAAGAATTAACATTCACACAACCAGCCTAATATTAAATGCTCGGTGTTACCTGTCCCTCAGTCACTGAATAAACCCTGTGCTCTGCAACACGATTATACCGGATGGCACGGCAGCACTCAACATACAGCTAGCTTCATCTTTCCACTAACCTGCTGAATGCTGGTCACTACTCCACGAAGTGGGTACATTTACGTTCATTTTACAGATAATGAAAACTAAGGAACAGAAAGGGGCAATGTCTTGCTCCAGGCTACAGAGTTAGTGGCAGAATCAAGATCTAGACCCAAGAACTCTGACTCATTTATCAGACTCTACCATTGTTCTCAGGATAAAGTCAGTCCATCTCATAAACAACCACTTGATTCCATAAGATACCTGGCCCACTGCTATGCAAAAGCACCCATTCACACAGAACCACAACCAGGAAAACCACTTTTACTCTTCCCATGTTCCATGTGACAATGCATGCTTGAATGCAATCAAGAATCCTACCTCCTAAACTCTAAGTCAAAACCTAAAAATTAAGCCTGCAAGAGTATGGTTTAACCAGGTGTGGTGGCACATGCCTGTAATCCCAGCATTCGGGAGGCTGATGCAGGAGGATTGTTGTGGGAGGATTGTTTCAAAACCAGCCTGGGCTACAAAGTGAGCTCAAGGCCAGGGAGACCCTGTCTCAAAAAGACCAAAAACAAAACAAAACAAAACAAAAACCCAAACAAACAGCCAGGGATACAGCTCAGCGACACAGCACCTGCCTGGCAAGCACAAGGCCCTGAGTTCGATTCCTGATACCAAAAAAAAAGAAAGACATGCAAAAACAAACAAACAAACAAACAAAAAATGCAGACTTTTCTCAGCTTTAATGGAGAACAGGTAGTACCTCTAACAGTTCCATCTTCTGTGCCCTTCATGTCAATCTATGTTTAAAAGGCCAAGATTTTTATTTTTACTGTATTTTTCTTTTTGATTTTTTGTTTTGGTTTCTGAAACAAGGTCTCGCTATATATATATTAGTGTAGGGTGGCCTTCAACTCACAGTGGATTGATTAACCTGCCCCAGCTTACTAAGTGCTAGGATTATAGGTATGCACCAACATGCTCAGCAATGCCAAGATTTTTAAAAAGTAAACAAACAAACCAAAAAACAAAACCAAACCAAAAAAAACAACAAACCCAAGACATTGAACAGATCACAAACCTACTTCCTGAGCAGGTAGGCAGAACAGACATTCTCTAAGGTCAGTATATGAATTCCTGTTATAATTCTGAACCTGAATTCAAGGACTGCCCCACCACCACATCAATACCACCACCACACCTAACCAGAAACAGGTTTTTGTTAGTATCCTCTCTGTCCCTTCACCTTCTGAAGGTGGTGGAGATACTTACAGGCAAGCTGGAGGGTCTTGACTGAAGGCTCAGGCTCACATCCTCTTGCGCCCCCTTACTGGAGGCCATTGAAGGGGCTGATGACGCCTGAGATCCAAATGAATCTTGAGAAAGCTCCTAAAAAGAGAGTGACAAAAGACATGAAGGTCTGGCAGTAATAAACCAGACTAGCTTACTTTTTGATGAAAAGGCTACAGGACTCTCTCACACAGGTGAATTGGGCGCTAGAGAAAACAGTTGTGATTATCTGAAAACAGAAAAATCCAAGCTGTGGCTTCTACCCACAGGGTGCCATTTCCAGGAATTAAATGCTAAAGTCTGGCTAACTACATGTTGTATCTATCAAGCGGTAAGACCAATTAATTTATTTTTTTTGTTTTTATTAGTACATGTTTCATGCAGTACATTATGATTACATTCATTGTGGGGAGTTGGTACATGGACATAACACATCTTAATTCTTTCTATGTCCCCTTCTCTTCCCCTCGCCTCCTCTCTTCCTCCAAAATCTCTTGTTTGTTTTTGAGACAGGGTGTCACTGTGTAGTCCAGGTTGGCCTTGAACTCACAGCAATCCTTCTCCCTCAGCCTCCAAAGTGCTGGGATTACAGGCATGCGCCGTTATGCTGGGTTGGCATGCTTTCTCTTTTTCCTGTCTTTTTGAGACAAGAGTTTCACTATGCAGTTCAGGATGGCCCTTGCCCAGGCTGGCATCAAACTCACAGCAATCCCCCTGCCTCACCCTCCTGAGTGCTGGAATTATAAGTGTGTGCCACCATGCCCACTCCTTCCCTTAATGCCCTTCCCATTTGAGAAAGATCTAGCTCCCCATGTTTCCTATTATATTTTATTTTGCTCTTTATTTATATATTGAGGTGTCTCATATAAGAGAAACCACCATGGAATATTTAGACTTGTGGTATCTGATTTGTTTCACTTTACTTACGGTCTCACAGCACATCTATTTTCCTACAAATGACTCAAATGTACCTTTCTTTATAGTAGAGTAGTGCTCCATTATATATAAGTAACCACATTTTATCTGCTCGTCTGTTGACAGACATCCAGGCCACTTCCAGAATTTAGCTATTATGAATTATGCCGCTAAAAACAAGGGTATGCAAGTATTTCTATACTAAGATGTCTTTAACTCTGAGACCGATTAATTTTTTTAAAAATTCATGCAAGAGTCTCTACATTAAAGTATTTCTTCCTTCAAAAACACAACCCTAAAAATAAACCATGACCCTGGAACAATACCACCAAAGCATAAAATCTTCAGTGGACCTGTCTTCACTCAGTTATTTCTTCTCTTTTGGCTCTATACAGAATAAAGTCCAAATCACTATTTTTAGGCTTCATTATCTATTCTTTGTCCACCAGACTTTTCTCCAAATGAATTTTTATTATTTCTCAAAATCAGATCTACTCCCAAAAAGTAAGAGCTCTACCACTGAGAATGACACAGTGGCTCTAAGGCCAATTTCGAATGGAAGGGCACAAATATCTTGAGCAACAGAAGGGAATGGCAGTCAGGCTGAACTGCAGCACATGTAGACCACCTACGCAATTATTTTAGAGAAAGGTCAAAGTCGCTTGATGCTCAGGTTCTGACATGAGGGCTTTAAAGAAAAAAAGAAGAAAAAGTACAAGTCCTATTACCTCTAATTTCTTGTCTATGTAATTTCCCATTGCCCTATTTCTCCGTCAGTAAGGAGAGCTACTGATCTTCATGCAGTCAAGAAGGTTATGCCTTTATTAGTTCAATCCACCCAGTTAGTGTGTTTACCCAGAGTTTAATTGTTTTTTAAGTGCACATCAGAGAAGCAATTTTTATGATAAAGTTCTCATGACACCAACCTCCAGGCTGTCTGCGGTCACACACAGGGAAGGGCAGGAGGCAGGTACCTTACCTGTGGTGGAGGAAAGCGCTGCTGGGAGTAGGCAGTTTGCTGGGGCTGCTGAGACTGGGGCTGAGGATATGCAGCCTGCTGGGAGAGCGCCGAGGATGCTGGCTGCTGAGGTTGCTGCTGCTGGTAGGGAGACTGTGCCTGTGGCTGTGCGTAGGGAGGCTGGCTCTGGGGGTGCTGCTGTGTCGTGGGCTGCTGAGAAGGGTATGGAGTTGGGGACTGCTGATGTGGAGGCTGGGATGGCTGCTGGGAATATGGAGGCTGAGAGGACTGGAGTTGTGGTGGCTGAGACTGCGGCTGCTGCTGATATGAAGACTGGGCGTGAGGGGTCTGGGACGGTGGCTGCTGGGAGTAGGGTGGCTGCTGTTGCTGGGGGTGAGGACTTTGCTGGTTGTAATATGGAGTCTGGCCCTGCTGACCATACCCGCTGGGGCCTTGTTGTCCATAAGGAGGAATCTACAGGAAAGAAAAAAATACTCTTAGCACTGACTCTCTTAGAAAAATATAGGTGATAGGTTCAAAGTTATGCCCTGAAGACTGATACACAAATCAGGCAAGCCAAGCCCTGTCCTTAAAAAGGCCCAGGAGCAATGGCCAAACTTGACTGTTAGTTGGTTTGTTTACATGAGGACTGCATCCACCCACTAAACATTTACACTATGTACTATCTGGGCAACTTACACTAGTTCAAGAACAGCTGTTTTTATCAATGAACCTACTATTTTCTCACGGCTTACAAAGTTTTTGTAAGTGTTGGGAACTAATATCCCAGCCACAACAAAGACTCAAAAGCAGCTGGCTCAGCCCTCTGAAAACCAGGGTTTACTCACTCGGACCAAGCAAATCATTACTTTGATTCTCTCTTCACTTGGTCTTTGTTTTAAAGATACTTGAGGCACTACTTGCTTACTTATCCCAGGCACTATTTCAGGCACTGTGGACATGTCTGATAAGCAGTCCCATGCTCCCCGCCTCAAAAATTCCAACCTGTCTCCTCAATTTTCTCACTGGAAAAAAGAGGGGAAGGAAGGAGATGGGAAGGAGAGAGGAAGGGGGTGGGAGGGGGAGGGGAGGGAAGGGGAAGGGGACAGGAGGGGGGTGGGGAGGGGCAAGGAAGGAAAGGGAAGAGAAAGAGGAAAGGGGAGGGAAGAAGGGAGGGGAAGGGAGGGGGAGGGGAGGGGAGGGGGAGGCCAGTAAGCTTGGGATGTAGCTCAGTGGTATAATTTTTGCCTGTGAATGCTAGGCTCTAGATTCTAGCCCCAGCCGTGAAAAATGAAAACAAAACAACTGACAGTATCTCATTTTCTATATTTAAAGGCATTCTCTGCTTTAGTTTTTAGAGAAGTGGTTTGAGGTTTTAAAGTCTTATGTCTATAATCATTTCCAATATGAGTATCATAGATATATAAATCATAGAAAATTCTGTAAACATAAAAAACACAATAAAAAGATAACAATGCAGGGGTGAGGGTGTTGGTAGAGTATTGCCTAGCAGGCATGACACCCTGGGTTTGATCTCCACCATCATTAAAAAAAAAAAAAAAAAGATACGGCTGTGGATGATCAGACAAAGGGGGAAGAAGAAGAAATCAAAATCTCTAACAGAATCGTCAACATCTTTATTGTTCAATCTTCCCTTTTTCTTCCACTTCCAGTCCTTCCCAAAATGTTTATTTTAACTCAGACAGCTGACATATTGAAGGCCTTGAAAAACATGAAGGGCCTCTTCTGTCCCCAGGGCACATGGCATGAATGCTTCTCTTTACACTAGCAGTGGACAGGTGGTTGGCCACTGCCTACTCTTTTCTCTTGCCTCCCTCAAAGAGCACCGCTCAGTGGGTACAAGCAGGCTAGCCGGGTCAAAGAAAAAGATGGGATGAGCGTATAAAGTGGTAGAGCATATGCTCAACATGTGGAAGGCACTGGGTTTAATCCTCAGGATTTACCCAGAAAAAGGGGACACACTCACAGGGAATGGTGGTGTACCCTGTGATCCCAGCACTTGGGAGGCTGAGGCAGGAAGATCTCTGTGAATTTGAGGCCAGCCTGGGCTATATAGTGAGGTTCAAGGCCAGCCTAAACTACACAGTGAGACCCTATCTCAAAAAAAATTGAGAAAAAAAAAAAAAAAAGGGACACACACACTCTCTCACTGACATCTATAGCCTGCTACGTACGGTCAAAGAGCATTCTTCTTTGGACCATACACAGGGTGGTGCTCCCACAACCTTGGCCCTTATTAGTAACAAACTCTAACTAGTGAACCAATGGACCTGTGCTCTTATTAAGAAGTCTGGAAGCCCAGGATACATTCTGATTCTAATACTCAACAGATTAGATCCCGAACAGAAGAAACAAGGGTCGAAGTAATCAAAGTCACCATCTACCTGCTGTGCATAAGAGAGGCCGCTCATAGCACTCTGCGCCCGGCTCTGCATGGTCATTGGGTACCGCTGCGGAGTCTGGGCCCCGTACGGCTGTCCCGGGTACCCGTGCCCCTGCTGCGGTACTGACGGAGGTCCCTGCTGTTGTGAGTACGGGTTAGCCCCACCGTATGGCTGAGGTCTCATCTTGCCCATCTGATCCATTGGACTGGACGGCTACAAAATAAAGAGCGTTTTCATTAACCTGAAGCTTTGACAACCGCTTCTGACAACAAGAAATACAAGCACTGAGGCCTTCTGAAGTCTGCAGGCCACACTGGAGATGTGTCACTACGGAAAGTAAAGAGACAGCCTGTGCAGCCACTGGACAGGTCACTTAACCCCCCCTCAGAAACCCCACTACACCACATGCACAATAAAAGTACCACCTGTTTATCAAAGTATCTCATGAACTAAAAACTACTTTGTAAGTGTGGTAACTACTGGAGTATCCTAAGGGACAGGCCAGGTATAGAACAATTAATGTATGTCCTCTATGGTACAAAAATCAGAACAAAAGCCCTTCTGTTGGAGAAGACGTGGCTGCTATGACTTTGTTCAGCATCAGAACTGATGCTTCGGTACCACTGTTGGGACTTCAGATACACAGTAGCCAGATGTCTCTAGCCTTCCAATGGGGGAATGTCCTTCCTCTTTGCACATGGGCAGCCTGTGCGCTTTCTTCAATTAAGTGTCAGGCTAAGTAACAGTCATGGAGAGAGTAGTAACTCCGAATTTAGAGCCTAGTTCATCTCCCATGGAAAGTTCATTTCCTTTAATATGCAAGGGCTTAAGGACATAAGGAAGACAGTACATTTGTTTTTTTAAAGAACAAGATACACATAGCCAGGGATGGTACTGAATGCCAGTAACCTGAGCCGAGAGGACCGAGGCAGGAGAATTCCAAATGTGAGGCCAGCCTGGGCAACTTAACAAGGTTGTTTCAAAATACAAAATAAAAAGGAACCCAGCATGGTGATGCACACCTATAATCCCAGCACTAGGAGGGCCGGGGATATAGCTCAGTGGCATAAGTGCCTGCCTGGCAAGCATAAGGTCCAGAGTTTGATTCCCAGTACCAAAAAAGTACAATACAATACAATACAACCAGCACTAGGGAGGCTGAGGCAGGGAGATCACTGCAAGTTCAAGGCCAGCCTGGGCTACAGAGTAAGTTCAAGGCCAGCCTGAACTACAAAGCAAGACTGTGTCTCAAAAAACACAAAGCAGCGAGGCATGGTAGAGCACACTTGTAATTCCAGCACTGGGCAGGCTGAGGCAGGAGGACTGCGGCAAGTTTGAGGCCAGCTGGGCTACACAGTAAATTCAGGGGCAACCTGAACTATATAGTGAGACCCTGCCTCAAAAAACAAAATAAACAAACAAAACTCACCAAAAAAAAAAAAAAAAAAATCCACAAAACAAAATAGGCTGACTGGGCATGCCAGAGACACTGGGTTCCCCCAGTACAAAAAACAAAACAAAAACAGTACAACACTATCAATAACAAGTTTAAAATTCAAATCACTAGTATTTACCTATAAACATAGCTTTCCTCTCAACTTTTAAGCAGAATAATAATTCAATAAGCTCATCACTTTTGGATATGCCTTTATACTATTATAGCTGCACAGGACAAAGCTACACACACACACACAAAAAAGATAGGGACCAGGCATGGTAGCCCATGCCTATAATCCCAGCACTCAGGAGGCTGAGGCAGGAGGATTGTTCCAGGCCATCCTGAACTGTATAGCAAGACCCTGTCTCAAAAAGACAAAAACACCAAAAGAGATCCAAAGCCACAGCCCTTTCTTCCTTGGGCCGGATATAAAGTTAAAACACTGTTTCATTCATTTGAAATGGAGTTGTTTATTTACTTATTTATTTATTGGTACTAATGATCAAACCCACAGATGTTCTATCACTGAGCTATATTCCCACCCCATATTTTGAGATAGGGGCTCACTAAATTGCTTACATAGCAACTGGACTCACAATCCTCCTGCCTCTGCCTCTCAAGTGCTGGGATTGTAGGCATATTCCAACATGCCTGGTTGAAACTGATCTTAAATTAGGGATGGCAGACTGATATAGTATTAGTACTGTATTCCATAATATCCTTAACTCTCAAGTGAAATTTAGTGGTTCTCAAATTTTAGTATTCATCAAAATCATTGGGGGGGCTCATTAAACACCTCTAGGACTCCTCCCAGAGTTTCTGGTACAGTAGGTTCAGGATGAGGCCTGCCTTACCTATAACAAGTTCCCAAGTGATGCTGATACATCTGGTCTTGGGACCACACCTTAACCACCGCTGCTCTAGATTAGCCCTAGAGTCCTTTCTAGTTGTCATTCTATAATTAATAAATTATTCTATAGTTTAAGCATATAAAAAAATTTTTTTAAGTGTACAAGACCTTAAGGAGCAACGAAACTTCCAAAATAGAGGAGGGGGGCCAGGTGTGGTGGCAGACACCTATAATCCCAGTGCTTGGGAGGCTGCGGGAGGAGGACTGCCGTGAGTTTGAGGCCAGCCTAGGCTAGACAGTTGAGGGTCAGCCTGAACTACAAAGCAAGAAGACCCTGTCTCAAAAAACACACAAAACAAAAAATAAAAATAGAAGAGAGAAGCATCCAAGCAATACTTCTTGCTTAGCATGTGCAAGGTCCTGGATTCAGTCCCCAGCGCCACAATCTGCCTCCTCCTCCAAGAATGCTACTCAGACTCAGCAGCCTGTAATTCCATTACTATGGTACACTGAGGCAGGACTATCCCAAGTTCAAACCCAGACTGAGGCAACTTAGCAACTTACTGAGACCTTGTCTCAAATTAAAAAACAATGTGTGTGTGCAGTGGGGAGCCACCGGGACTGGTGCCTTGGAGATGTAGATCAGTACAAAGGCCCTGGGTTTAATTTCCAGTACTGCCCCCTCCTCAAAAAAAAACCCTACTAAGTTTTATAACAGAGAAAGCAGAAATGTCATAGAAGAAAATGATTAAGATGACACTATGATACTCCACAATGGCTGTTTTTCCAAATATTAAGAGAAAAAGAGGGTAAGGAGAGTTTTCTTTTAAGCTACAACTAAAATGATAATAATGATAAGAGTACTCCCCTCCCTAACAGTAGAGAATCCCATCACAGTAAAACAGTCCCAAGTTACTATTATTAAGGGCTGTTTCCAACAACACTAACAATTCTTAAACCAAGTCCTGCATACATACATAGCAGAGCCACCAATAATGCACGCTGTCTTCCCCAGTACACTTGATGCTGCAGCTCTGTGAAGAGCCTGAGCTTACACGGCCATATCACAGCAAGACCCTCATCTTGTACTGCAGTTTCTATCTACGTGGTCCCCAAGTGAAGACCTGAATAGACAGACCAACCTGCTTGGAGTACCTGTCAGTCTACCCCTCCTCACAACATGAGGGGTGCTCATTACCATGCTTATTATGGAGCTTCTAGAGCAGTACCTATTAGCTGGGGCTACAGATCAGAATATTCTGTGAAGTTTCACAAATGGCTGGGCCTTTCCCTAGAGATTCCAATTTAGTGGGTCTGGGAGCTCTTGGGGTTCTCCCTGGTTGTTCTTCTCTTAAAATCCTTGAATGATTCTGTTGTATACTATTATCTGAGAACCAGTGAGCTAGTGAGGCACTGTTAATAAACTTTTCTGTGACGTGTGAATATTAAGAACTTTAAAGATGATTGAGGTACTGGATCATTTTTATTTATCTCTAATTAAATTCACAGCAGCTAGTGGCTATCACATTTGACAATGCAGCTCTAGAACAATGCTTCTAAGTCACTTTCATCATCCACTACTCAATAATAGCTCCAAACTTCCTGCCTATTAAACCTTGTACAGCCAGGTGTGGTGATGCACACCTTTAATCCCAGTACTCGGGAGGCTGAGGCAGGAGGATCGTCACAAGTTTAAGACCAGCCTGGGCTACAAAGTGAGCTCAGGGCCAGCCTAAAGTGTATAGTGAGACCCCGTCTCAAAAAGACCCCCCCCAAAAAAAATCATTATTAAACCCTGTATATCATCACAAAGAAAGAACAAAGAGCGTAGTAATTTTGCTAAGGCTTTGGTTCAAACCCTAATTCTCTCACTGGCCCTAAATACATCAGTTCTTCAACTAAAATGCACTTAAGAGCTGAGCATGGTGGTGGACACCTATAATCACAGCACGAGGGAAGGTGAGGCAGAAGGATCACAGTTGAGTTTGAGGCCTGCGTAAACTACTGCACATAACAAGACCCTATCTCAAAAAAAAAAAAAAAGCAAACTTTGTATATCACTTGGTATTTAAATACCCAATAAATGGTGACTAATAATAACAAATTGTTTCTACTTGACTCCACAGTGTGGTCCAGTTCCACACTTTCTCAGTGTCATTTCACCATCTACCAGTACTGTACGTGCCCACGTGTGCAGTGGCACCTTGGCCTGCCCTCTTGCTGGTGACGGCAGCAGAAACTCCATCTTTCAGTGTGAAGCCGCTTCACCTATTTTCAGCACACTTTGTCTCTCACAGGCCGCCCCATCCCTCCCACTCCCACTGGGGACTAAACCCAGGGCCTTTAAACTGAGCTACATCCCCGGCTCTTATTATATTTTGAGATCATGTGTCACTGAATTGCCTAGATTGGGCTCAAACTCACAATCCTCCTGCCTCAGCCTCACAGAGTGCTGAAATTAGAAGTACGTGATACCATGCCCACAACCTCACATTTCTAAATGTCCTGTTGTAAACGCAGTCAACATCACAGGTTTAACAATTGCAGGTCGGGCTGCGGATATAGCTCAGTGGAATAAGCGCCTGCCTAGCAAGCGCAAGATCCTGAGTTCGATCCCCAGTACCGCAGGAAAAAAAAAAAAAAACAATTGCAGGTAGTCAGTCCAACAAACTGCATTTCTTAAAACTAAGCCCTTTTTTGGAGGGTTAGGATGGGTTCTTGCTATGTATGTTGCCCAGACTGGCCTTAAATTCCTGGATTAAAATGATCCTCCTGCCTTGGCCCCAGGGTACCTGAAACAATAAGGATAGGCTACTATGCCTGGTAAGACTAAGTTCTAGGAAGCCAGAGTCCTCCTAAATACCCAAATGCAAAACTATAGATCAAGGGTAAGAGATAGTACAAGGGGCCGGGGATATATCTCACTGAGCTTGATTCCCAGTACCAAAAAACAACAATAATACATAAGAGACAGTATGGGGAGAAAGTCCATCAAAACAGCCTGCTACAAATTCAGAAGCACACCCTAACACTAATTCTAAACTAGGCTACAACTTCCAAAGACAGAAAAACACTACATCTAGGTACAGTGGCACACATGTATGGCGCCAATTACTCAGAAGACTAAGGCAGGAGGAACCTGTCTGAGGGCAGCCTAGACAACTAAGCAAGATTGTATCTCAAAAAGTGGGGGGGGGGCCTGAGGATGTAGCCCAGCAATCCCTGGATTTAAACTCATTAACACGTACACAAAAAAAATCAGGACTGGATTAACACAGAAAAAGGGAAGAGTGCAACAGTCCTGGGAGAACAAGTGCATTTTAAGAATAGCCACCCTATACTACAGGGGACTTCAAAATTGCACAGGCATCCCCAAACACTGCTTAAAAACAAAAGGCTGAAGGCAAGGCATCTTTTCTCCTCACATCAGGGAGGCTACAGGCCCAAATGAGTATAGCTACTTACTGTGTGTGTGTGTGTGTGTGTATTTACCTTTTTGAGACAGGGTCTCACCATGTATTCAGACTGGCCTTGAACTCACTTTGTACCTCAGACTGGCCTCGAACTTGTAACCATCCTCCTGCCTCAGCCTCCCAAGTGCTGGGATTACAGGCCTGTGTCATCATGCCCGGCCTACTTTCTTGAGGGCTGTACAAGAGTCAAGAAATCTCCAGTCTCAACTTTAGGAAATCTTCGCAGCCCAAAAATAAATGTCAGCCAAAAAATTATTTTTCTAAAAATAAAAACGTAAGATTTCTGATTCTATCCCCTCACCAAAGGCTTATAATCAAAGAGAATGTATGGCTTATTTTGCAAACTAAAATCTATCCAATTCAAACAATCGCATTAACCTGGTCTCATGTCAAAGTTAAAGATCTACTTATATCAGAAGCAGAGGGGGCAGGGACCTAACTCACACTGGACACTTAAAAACACTATGGAAAATTTATAGCTATAGATGAAATGCCACCATGCAATCTCTCACAACAGAGAAGGACCTTAAATCTTCACTAATCACTTTTATTGTAAAGTAGCTATTTTAGAATAGAAAAATTCCTACTACATGTAGGGTAAAAAAGTCAGTATCAGCATTCTGCAGGCACAAGGCAGAGGATGGGGAGCACCAAACAGAAACTGTAAAGAGCCAAAGATTTCACTCTGGGAAAGACAGAGAGGAAATCCTTTCAATGGGAAACCACAGGAGTAGATTACTGTGATTACACTTCAAAAGCAAAGGCTCTGCCACAGAGACACATAATTGAGAGGAAAATGCTGCCCCTAGATCAGTGAAGTCAGACCCCCTGCTATATACTCTCCTGCATTCATAAAAAAAAATAAAAATAAAGAGGAAAAGAGAACTCCTCATCTCCATCTACCATTTATCTCCTTCCAGATCACTGGCCAGGCTGTAAAATGCCTGCCAAACGAAATGCATCAAAAGATGCAGTTTAAGGGCATCAAAGCAAGGATGCCTAGCAGGCTTGTCCTTCTGAACATATTCAGAACAAAACAGCTTGCAGACCAACCACTTGCATGGAAAGTAGTTCCCTTGCTCCAAGCAAACAGAATTACAAGCCTCTCCCAACCCTTAGCTACTAGGATCCCTCACAACTTATTGTGCCAAGGAAAAGTAACAAGGACCTTTGAAGGCTGCTGAGACATAATAGACAAAACTTTAAGGTAGATCCAGTCTAAGTGTCATATAATCAAAAGTGATCAGTTTCCGGACACTCATAGATTAGGTACAGCTGCAAATCCTCCACTTGACCATGAGGGACTGAGGAGAAAGCAAGGCAAGCATGCAAACTTCCAAGCTCACTGTGTGCTACCTTTCACCACAGTACTGTGGTAGTGACAGCCCAGTAACAGTCCAAGAGAGGGAAGCCCTAGCCCTATCCAAAGACACAGAAAGGAAGTGGTCAGGCAGCAACCTTAAGGGGGCAGATTTAGTATTTAGCAATGCCAAGAACTAGGAGTAAGACAGGGATGAGGCAGGGACTGCCAGAAAGGTTTCCTTCAGAACGGAGGTCTTAGCCACAACTTACATACTTGTTCTTACCCTAAATGCCAACTGGTTGGGGCCAGCATAAACCTAGAGGCATAACTTTGGATTCTGGACATTTAAAAATTATTTCTTACTCCCTGTGCTTTCAATTTATCCCTGGCCAGATTTGTTGTATGACTTTTAATAATAACAATAAAAAAATGCATCCCTGGCTCTTTAACCGAAAGAACCCCCTAATTGATTCCCACAGTAATTAACCTGCATTTTACCTCAGAGAGCGGTAGTTAAGGAAGTCGGCACTGCTATTTATAACTCATCTCAAATTGAGGGCAGACTGCCTAAAATCTAACACATCCCAGCTGTACTCCTGTTTGAACTGGGGCCAAGGGAATTTTTTAAAGCAATCTTGGCACAGAATGAATGACACCAACGGTATGAGAGCGCAAGTGTTTGTGTTGTGGTGACGTAGTATTGGAGGTGGAATGGGAGAGGGGGCCAGTGTACTGCGATCCCGCTTGTGCATGCTTGCTGCTTGCTGAGTTCCAGTACAGTAAGCTGGGAACTGCCCACTGAGAGCCAAACACAGGAAAAGCCTTTTCCTGTGGAACGCCTTGAAGTGAGAAACACATGGCTAATCTGCATAAACTCGAAGCCACACCGCCCCTGCCAGGAAGGTTAGTGCTTGTAATCTCTGGCCACGAAGCTGGCTGCCTGGGAGGACTTGGACTGGCGCCTGATAACCCAGAAAGAGCTGAGAGAACAGATGGGTAAGGACCCCAGCAGAAAACAGCCCCAGGTCACATGACTCGCCACATGGCCCTGCCAGCACAAACTATTGTCTGGCTGTGGATCTCCTATACAAAGGCACCAGGCCTCTGCTTCCTGTGATTCCAGAGACAGGCGGCAGCTGTTGATTCAGTTCCCTTAGGGGACCCTCCCCTGTTAAGGGGCATTCCAGAGAGGGACAAATAAAAAAATTAAGGCCTCTCCCAACCAACAAGCTTTCACTTTCCTGTCAGTTCCATGGGCTCATTTAGGTCTTAGGATAGAGAAGATGCCTATGGAAAAGAACACTCTTCGTACCCTGGCACACATGAGGTGACAGGCATAAGTCATTCCCACTGGCCCTTCTCTCTCCCAGCACAAACACTGGTGTCTAATGCCCCTTATTCTACTTCTGTTTCTCCAGTCATGGCTTTGAACACTATTCAGAAGGACCCCTTCTCTCTTTTTTTTTTTTTTTGCTGGGGATCGAACTCAGGACCCTGCGCTTGCTAGGCAAGCGCTTATTCCACTGAGCTATATCCCCAGCCCAAAGGACCCCTTCTCAATTGAAAAGAAACATTCCAGAAACCTGCCTGTTTTAGTTCTATTTTTTTTTATACCAGGAATCAAACTCATGTCAAACTCACAACCTCACACTTGCCTGCCACACACGTGTTATACTGATGAGCCCTCTACCTTTTCTTTTTCACAGTGGTTAAACATGACTGTGTATGTGACCTGGGACAATAAGAGATCCCTAACCTCTTATCTGGCCTCAGCAGAGACATCATTAAGAATTTTTTTTTGCATTGGGCGTGGTAGTGCACACCTGACACAGGAGGATAGTTATGAGTTCGAGGCCAGCCTAAGCTACAAAGTGAGCTTAAGGCCAGCCTGAACTGCATAGGGAGACCCTGACTCAAAAAGACAAAAAAAAGGAATTTTGTTTCCCTGTCCCGGAGACGGAATCCAGGAGCTTGTACACGCTTGGCAAGTACCCTCCCAATGAAGCCAGACAGCTCCCAGCCCTTTTTGCCTCTTATTCTGTGGTAGCATCTCACTAAACTGCCCAGGCTGGCCTTCAACATGTGAGCCTCCTGTTCCTATCTTCTGCATAGCTGGGATTACTGGCATGTACCACTGGGCCTAGCTAAAGACTCCTCGAAGCTAAGCTCATGACAGGAAAATTAAAATTTCATCAGATATACCAACAACTGACCCAGCAAACCAAATCCTCATCACTCATAACCTAAGAGCCATATCTCAATTTTCTACTTCACAAGAGACAGAAAACAGTTCCTTCATTCTACTTCTTCATTCAAATTCTCAATGAGTCACCCTCTGGTGAGAAAAATCAGTAACAACGGGTTTGCAAGTACCACCCCAAAATGACTCTTAAAAAAACTCATACTTTTCTAAGTTTCCAAATTGAGTAGGAGTCCATTTGTAAGATGTCACCTACACCTGAGGAAATTCCCAAAAGGGGCTGCAACCACCCCTCAGCCTCAACCGCCTAACACTGTAACAAAAGTGCTACAGAAAGGCTTCATTCACTTCCTGGCTCATGAGATAAGCTCTTGTGCTCTATCCTTCCAGACCAGATCAGGAAACTTGTGAAGGTAAGTAAAACAGGGACTTAACGGCAAAGAAACATTAAAATGATCGAGCGAAACTCAGACAGATTATGAGAGCCAACTGCAATAACCACCTCACAGCTGTCCACCTCGGAGTGGCGTGTCAGAAAAACCACAACCAGGGGGCTTGGTCTTTATTCTTGTTTAGCACCAAAAACAGGCCTTCAAATAAAGCAGCTAGATCACCAAACTAATGAATTTCTCAACAAATAAAATCTTGACAACATTTTCATTAGCCACCTTTACAGAGGAAAGGCTCTTCCTAAAGTACAGATCACTTCTTTTCTAAAACCACATTTAGCTAATCATTTTCTTCCCATTTCCAATGAGTTATAAAAGCCTCTAAAGAAACCAAACAACTTTTGGACAAAATCTTCTTCAGGTACTGCCTAAAACCTAGAGCTATAAAAATAATAAGGCCCAAGAAGACATTAAACAGGATGCCATCTCATTAAACACCCCCTTAACTCTCAAAAGTAAGGCAAGCTGGGCGTGGTGGAGCACACCATCCCAGCCTTTGGGAGGCTGAGGCAGGAGGATCACTGCAAGTTTAAGACCAGCCTGGGCTACAAAGTGAGCTCAAGGCTAGTCTGAACTGCATAGTGAGACCCTGTCTCAATAAAAAAAAAAAAAAGTAAGATAGCAGGCATAATCACAGCATTGAGGGGCTGAGGCAGGAAGGTTGTAGCAGTTTTGAGGCCAGCCTGGGCTACAAAATGAGTTCAAGGCCAGCCTAAACTGCGTAGTGAAACCCTGTCTCAGAAAAGACAAAACAACAAAAACAAAAAACCCAGTAAAGCACAGTACTAATCTGAGAGGTAGAACACTGGAATGCCAATACTAATTCTCAGACCAATGTCCTAGAAATGCAAGCAAAGCAGTGAACCTTGCTTAACTCAACCTCTTCAACTATCATAATCCGATTCAACCCTCCAGATTATGTATGAATCAGCAGTTTTGGGATGGGACCAGGAAGCTGTACTTTTATCTCAGAAGATACTTGTGTGCGGTCTAGGAATATTTGGGCTACAGGGCCTCTCTAAACTTCCTTCTATCTGTAGCACAGAGTGACTCTAGAACTCAGGTCCATGTTCCGTTTCCTTAGCCAAGCAGTAGTCTGAAGAGGGCAGTGACTGGCCAACAGAACAAAATCAGGAATGTGTCTCATATTCCCAGATCTCCGAATGAGCAGCATTTTCAGTCAAAGCCGAGCTTTCCCAACCTCTTATGGTAAATTCCGACGTATTCACCTGACCCTGTGTCACTAACACAGTACACACTTGCTTTATTCCTTGTTACTGTCTGTGCCCTGACGAGAACACAAATTTAAACTACAGGAAAGAGGGAGATATACACCAAATAAACTTTCCCACTTTAAAAGCAGAAGGGGCTGGGGATACAGCTCAGCGGCACAGCACCTGCCTGGCAAGTGTAAGGTCCTGAGTTCAATTCCCAGTACAAAAAAAAAAAAAAAATGCAGAAGAGGGAAAAGTTGGGTGTGATGTCAACTGATCAATGCCTGTAATCCAGCAATTGGGAAGCTGCCCAGAAAGGCTCAGCAGTAAGGCCAACCTCAGCTACAAAGTGAAACTCTGTCTCAAAAGTTTCATTCTCCATAATTTTTTTTGAAACATCAAGAAAATACAATACATTAGGCTTTCTAATCAAATCCTATGTTTTTTCCTGTGCATACATACCTGAAATACATTTTAATGAATATAGTAAAGAGATTAACAGTAACAATAAAATACAAAAATTATACTGTAATAAAAGTTATGTGAATGTGGTATCTCTCAAAATATAGTTTTCTATCCATCTAATATTTTCAGACAGTTGACTGCAGTTAACTGAAACTGGGGAAAGTGAAATCACAGATGGGGGTACTGTAATAGCACCCTTAGGGCTGAAAAAGTACTTTTCCTTAATCTAGCTGGACATGCACCAGGCTCAGAGAATTTGGATTCACTGACCCCTACACGTGAAATATTCTTTCTTCTCCCAGATCAGTATAGTTCAATCTTTCCTATCAATTGTCACTTCAGTGTGGCCATCCCTGGGAAACTTATCTAGACTTTCTTTGCTGTTTTCAGTTTTTGAGACAGCGTCTCACTATGTAGTTCAGACTGGCCTCGAACTCACAGCAATCCTGCCTCAGCCTCCTGAGTGTTGGGAATACAGGTGTGCACCACCACACCTCGATCATCTAGCATTTTAATCCTGTGCCCTTCTATACTTGGTGCCTGAGTGACTTTTGTTTCTGCTGAACATATAGTTTTCTTGCTTACCTTGGTTAATGTCTGTGTAACAGACATGAATATAAACTCCAAGAGGGCATGCGCATTTAGTTCATGGCTGTTCTGCTTTGTCCCATAGCACTATCAGTTATCACCACTCCACACACCCCATAAGCCCAAAGTAGTCAACTAGAGGCTAGCTGACAATCACATATATGAAGGTTATCCCCCTCCGCGGGCCTCCCCTGTGCGGAGGATTGAACCTAGGGCCTCAATGCATTCTAGGCAAGAACTGTGCCACTGAGCTACATCTCCAGCCCTTGTACTGTCATGCTGGCCAAGCTAAATTTGTACATTTCTTTTGTTTGAGACAGGGTCTGGCTATGTAGTTCAGGCTGGCCTTGAATTCACTACGTAGCACAAGCTGGCCTTGAACTGGCAGTCATCTTCCTGTCTCAGCTTCCCGTGTGTGGGTATTACAGGTATGTGCCACCTCACCTAGCTTTTGTCTGTCTGTTTTTTGAGACAAGGTCTTATTCTGTAGCTCAGCTGGCTCAAATTGCCTCAGCTCCCTAGTGCTGGGATTATAGAAGTTTATCACAACACTTTGCAGGTCACACATTTTAGAAAGAAAACAAAGTATAAAGTATAGGGTTTGACTCAAGTTTTTGCAAGTCACTTCATCCATTGGCATTAGAACCACCTGTAAAACAGATTAAAAATTTGTTTGCTGCTAGGTATGGTGGCTCACACCTGTAATCTCAACAATTAAGGAGGTTTAGGCATGAGATTCACCATGAGCTTGAGACCAGCCTGGGCTACATAGTGAGTTCAAGCCCAGTCTCAATTACAGAGCAATACCGTGTCTCACAAAACAAACAAAAATAAAACAAATTTGTTTGCTGAGCGCACATGTATAAACCTAGCTCTCAAGAGGCTGGGGCACAAGCTTGAGGCCAGCCTGGGTAACTTAGTGAGACTATTTCAAAAGCAGAATGAAAAGGAGGCTGGAGATGTAGCTCAGCATTAAAATGCTCATCTGGGTCTAATCTCTAGTACTATGAAGAAAAAAAGAAACATCTTTAGCAAAGACTTGAGACAGTTCAAATGACAAGTACACTGATAAGATGCCAATTACAATCCCACTCCAAAAAGTACACAACTGACATTATTTCCTTCTCTGCCCTAAAAGAAAAAGCAGAATAGGGTTGAGAGCAATTACAAAACAACTACTTACAGGAATACAAGAACACAAGTCAGACACCAAAAACGCTGGGTCAGCCCGAGTCTCAAGCGCCTCCTACTTTCAGTCTGTCCTCCCTAGAGGATTTGTTCAGTAACTCCTTCCAAGAATTCTGACAGTACAGCCAACTGTTTTCATCCAGGGCAGTATCAGCCACCAAGCAGTGCTTGGAAATAAATGTATGAAAATGCCTTTTTTGGGTGCCCAGTGGCTGTAGCGCTACTGGCATTTATAACCTGGGAGCAGGATGCCAAACACCCTGCAATGTAGTTCCACACAAAGAAAAGCCTTGCTGAGCACAGTGAACCCTCAACCATTACACCTCAGATAGATAATTTCCTGTAGCACTTAACTGATCAAAACCCAGTAGTATAAAAGCCACCCCAGCAACGGTGAGCAGATAAAAATTTTTGTTTTAAACAGCAGCTATAAGATAATTTACTGAAGGAAACACTTTTCCTCTAGTGCGTTTAGTATAATTTAACTATATAGTTGTTATAATTTACTTACATATTTCTTTACAACTAGAAGGTACAGAAACAGGAATTATAAAACCTACGTTCACGAAACACTTTGATAGCATCGCAGAAGTTCTGTAACTACTTGTTGCATTGATGTAAGTAACTAGTATATGGTAGGTATTCACAAATTATTCCAAAAATTTTGCCATACGACTTCTTACAAGTCCCCAATTATCTTATGCTTTAAATTAAACAATTTCAGCACACTAGACAATAAGTAAACATTTAGAAAGTGTTTATCCAGAGAATTCTTGAGAAACAGGGAATATGAGCAAGGTCTGGGAAATCTAGATGGTATCTCTGGAAAAAAAAAAAAAAAAGGTTGGTACGCTACATCTTAGCCCATGTTCAAAATTTTAAAATTCAGCCAGCTATGGCTATAATCCCCAGCACCCAGGAGGCTGAGGCTGGAAGATTTCAGTGAGTTCTAGGTCAGCCCGGGCTACATAGTAAATTTAAGACCAACCTAAACTATATACAACCCTGTCTCAAAAAAACAAAACACAAAAACAAACCTTGTTACCCACATGAGGGGATACAGGTTGGCACCAAAAGACACTTCCTCCCACAAACTGTCCTCCAGTGCTGCTAGTAAGGAAAAGAGCTCAGTGTCTACAGCACACAAGCCTGACCACATGTGGCAGTTCCGATGTCTTCTGCCCTAGCTGTCATCATTTATCATTAAGTGACACAGCACACTTAAGCAGTATCTGGAGAGGCAAGGATCAACTCACACAGTTCCACCTTCTGCTGATGTTCTCCTCCTACATTAAAGAAAGGCACCTGTGATACATCACCGAGCGGTGGGAACTTGATTTACACACAGATTCTCTTGTCATCACACTTCTACATCAACCCAATCACATACTGGACTCTGAGAACAACACCACAAAGCAGCAGCACCCTGCTTTATTTCTTAATTCTTAGAGCTGCCTGGGTCACTTCTTCCAAATCCAGTCTTTCACTAAGACCAACTAAGTCACTCTGAACTACAAGAGGCACAAATGTGTAAGTAATGCCCAGCCTTAACAAGCCAACCTTTCTAAGATTACAGGTACCTCCAAATCCTCAGGATTTAGGGTTAGCATCTTGGGGAACGGAATTTCAGAATCCTGAAAACTCTCCAGCTTTAAGCTCAAAAAGTATGGTGGTACAAATTTCCTCTACACTATTGTCCTTAACATGTACAGGAGACCCCGGCTTCACTTGTTTACACCAGAAATAGATGGGACCAGACCAAAGTCACCAGCTGTCTTTTCAGAAGCTTACTGCTTCTTCTCTTTATTTGTACGCTGGCCAGTGTAATTACATTGGGATGGATAACCAGCCTACTAACCTATGGAAATCTCCCCAACACCTAACCTTCCCCACTCTCCTTCCCTCCCCCCCTCTGGTCTACTTTGGCTCACACTTTTTTTGTAAAGTACTAGGGATTGAACCCAGTGCCACTGCACTGAGCTACAATCCCCAGTCAACTACCCATCACATCCCCAGTTTTCTGAGACAGGATCTTGCTAAATCAGCTATGTTGTCTAAGCTGAGCTCAAATCTGTAATCTTTTTACCTCAGCCTCTCAGAATGCTGGGATTACAAACCAGGTTCCCTACACTCTTTTGAAATTATCTTATTCAAGTCATAAAGAATTTCCCTTTGGCGTATGTTTCTGGGTGGGTGAATCCAACCAACTATCTCAGTCTTGATTTTATTTTAACCCAAAATGCCATAATGAAACCATTACTGGTCACTTGAGGCTTTAAGTTGGGGTTTGAAAGAAACTAACTCCAGGCTGTACTGGGAAAGCAGAGGGTTCAAATGACAACTCGGAAAGAAAAACAAGCATGTTATAAATCTGGCCTGGGCCAACAGGACCCCAAAGACACATTACTGAGGGCTAAGAATTTGTTTCCAGACCAAAGATAATGAAGTGAGAAACAAGAAGTAGTAGAAATCATTTAGGAACTTCTGTTTATTATTAAGCAAAGGTACTTCCTGCTTCTACCTGTCTTTTCCAACAGAGTTAGAGATAAACCTATACTAGGAAATTTCACTGAAATAATTTTTTTTGTGTGTACTGGGAATCAAACTCATGACCAGGCTTCCCAGGCAGGCTTGCCAGGCAGATGCTGCACTGCTGAGCTCTACCCCTGGCCCCAACATTGTTCTAAACTGCTATAAAAGGTATTCCAGGCCTTCTGCCTGCTCTTGTTGGTAGTTACTAACTAGGGCTTCTATATGATTTGCATTCTAATAACACAGAGGTAGACCCCAAAAGAGACAAAGAAAAAGTAAAAAAAAAAAAAAAAAAAATAAGACAGAGAACATAAAGCTAAAAAGTAGAAGGATGGAAGAGTTTTAAACACATCCATAACATGATATGTATGACTCCCCCACTAAGGCATTCATTTGCATAGGCTGGGAGTGGTAGCACATGCACATAACCCCAGAACTCTGGGGAAAGAGGATCACCAAGAGAATGGGTCACACAGTGTGAAGCCAATCTGAGCTACATGGTGAGTCCCTGTCTCAAAGACTGAATAAAGTATTCATCTGTACATACAAATACCCGTTCACAGATCAAACTCCAGTACACTGCCTCCTGGAAACCACTACACCTTCGCCGCCCCCACGTCCCAGTGATCACAGCTATGTTCTTCAGGCGGGAAGGCAAAAAAGACCTGGTGGCAGGGTATTTGGCTTTAAAGATGGGAAGGATACAGAAATTAATTAGATTTTCAGAAAATCCATGTAAACAAAGAACACTTGGTTCGCTCATGTTTGTTACACCTGACAACTTCCCTAACTTCCCTTTCTGTGCCAAGCACAGAGTGTCATGACCACTCATCAGAAGCCTACAATAATAAACAGTCCTTTTAAGTCATACAACCAAAGACAGGTCTTAGCTCTAACGTCCACTCCTTAGAAAGGTCTTTCCCACTTCAGAGATGCGGTGACTTGTTAGAGGATTCTACTTAGACGGTAAATTTGGTACAATTTTACAACAAGGCAAATAAGGGGAACTGGAGTGACAAACAGAGGAGGCAGAGATCACAAGATCACCAGATCACCAAAGGCCCTGTTCTCAAGTCCAGTGGCCAGTGTAAGCATCATGGCATTTCATCAGCACTCCAGCACAAGCTTTGGGTGGCATTTTCAGAGGAGTCAGTTCCTTAGGCAAAGTTTACTGAACTGGTCACACTTGGGATGCCACCAGTCACCTCCTAAATGTTTCCCACCTTCATCAAACTCCCAGAACCACAGATCTCTTGATCTGTTAACGTTTATTTACATGTCACCCTCATGTCATCTCACCAAAGTACCTAGAGAAAGGGAAATGGTGAGCAAGCAGACTCCAAGTCCCGCAAATAAGCAGATGTTTCGTCACTAGAGTTATCACCACTGCATAGCAGAACCATTCGAAAAGTATTGTCTTGCTTCTGTTATGGAATGAATACTACATGCTGAAAATTCCAGTATTGAATTCCTAATCCCAAATGTGATAGCACTTGGAGGTGAGGCCTTCAGGTTAGATTATGAGGGTGGGCCCATGATGAGATCAGCACTCATAAAAAGCAGGCCTGCACCAAGAACCAAACCTGCTGCCACCTTACTCTCATTCTTCCAACTCTCCAGAATTATGAAAAATGTCTACAGTTGAAGCCGCCAAGTCTACAGTACTTACAGCAGCCAAAGCAGACTAATACAATGCCGCCCCCAAAACACTTTTAGTCTTTTTCCTACCCAGTAACACTTTCATTATAGAAGAGGGACATTTCAGAAACACCAGTCTACAGTGAAACTAGAAGCCCCTCAGGTAATCCCGACACAGCCTATAGCCCACTTGAGTGTAAATACACAAATTCAGTAGTTTTCAAACTTGAGTATGCATCAGAACAGTTTGAAGAAGAGTTCTGAGTTCAGTATGTCTAGGCTAGAATTTAGACTGAACAGGGTCAAGGTAATCCAAGAACCACTACACCAACCATCTCTCACCCTCCCACATGCTTAGGACTGTGCTCTACCATTGAGTTGGACCCTCAGTTCCTGGAATTTAAAAAAAAAAGGGAGAGGAGGGAAGGAGGGAAGGAGGGAAGGCGGGAAGGAAGGAAAAAGACTTACAAAATGCAGACATAGCTGACAAACAATGCAATAGTTTATAATTCAGTAACACCAACAACGTCTTGTTTATTTTTGGTTTTTTGAGACAGGATCTTGGTATGTAGTCCACTCTTGAACCCACTAACTATATAGCCCAGGCTGGCCTCAAATTCACAGCAACGCTGCTGCCTCAGCCTCCTGGGGGCTAGGATAACAAGCATGCATCACCAAGGCCAGCCCTCAACATTGTCTTTCACAATTCAATTCTTTCAAGTAGGTCTCTATCAGCCAAGGATCATGTTAGAATTTTACTTGATTAACAGTGTTTTCACGTATCTTATTTGATATTTACTGCAGCCCATAATGTATTTTTCCTGATTATACAGTTGTGAATACAGATTGAGAAGTTAAGCAACTTGTCTAAAGTCACACAGCCTAAGGGAATTTAAACCTAGGCTGTCGAGTTTAGTGCTCTTATGAAACTTTACATGTCCACTTTCCCTAAGTCGCAAATTAAGACAATACCACCTTCTTTCTCCAGCAAATGCTTCAAGTTTCTGGAAAGTAAAATTACTCTGCAAACATTTTCATCATACAGGTCACTCAGACCAAAGAGATTGTCTTGAGTCTGAAACCCCTACTCTCAAAGCTCTCTCTTGAGGTGAGGGACTATAGACAACTGCTGCCAGTTCTCACCACCAGAATCACACAGCAGGTATACACCAAGTGTCAGGACCACTCATCAGAAGCCTACAATAATAAACAGACAGGACTGACACCTAGATGTGATGTTAAACTGTAACTAAAGGATTTTCAGTCTTTGACCTCATTTAAGAGCTCTATACAATTGCAAAACTAACTTCTAAATTAGTCTTGGTTCTTGAATAATTTATTTTGGAGAAGCAAAATTAGTATTTTAGGCTGGGGGTACAGTTCAGTGGTAGAGCATTTGCCTACCTGAATGAGGCTCTAGGTTTGAATCCCAACACCGTGAGATCAGGGTAGTATTTTATGTCATAGCTTTTTTTTTGGCACAGGGAATCAAACTCATGACCTCATGCTTCCCAGACAGGCACTGTGCCACTGAGCCAACTCCCTGGCACATTACTGTCGCAACTTTGGAGAATCAGATTAACTTTGACTCAAATAAATTTCAACTCTTGCTGGGTGTGGTGGTGCACACCTGTAATTCTAGTACTCCAGAGGCTGAGGCAGGAGGATCCCAGCAAGTTCCAGGACAGCCTGCACTACAAAGTAAGCTCAAGCTCAAGGCCAGCCAAAACTGCATAGTGAGAGCCTGCCTCAAAAAACAAAAACAAAAAAAACCTACCAAATTTCAACTCTTACCCTAAACTAGCTACTTTTCTCAGAGCATATTTCTTATAAATAATAGAATCCACCTCTTCTATAATTTTAAAGTTTAAATGAGGCAAGTCATAAGAGGACCAGAACAGTATTTAGTGCAAAGCACACAAACACATGGTACCAATCACAAACACTCAACTCCAGTATACCGTTATTTCAAAGTCAGAATCTCAATGAGGGCAAAGCATGGTAGTACACAACTATAATCTCAGCACTCAGGTGGCTGAGGCAGGAGGATCATGAGTTCGAGACCAGCCTGGGTTACAAAGTGAGCTCAAGGCCAGCCTCAACTGCATAGTGAGACCCTGTCTCAAAAAGACAAGGGAAAAAAAAAAAAATCAAAGAGACAAGACAAAAAAAAATTAAAAAAAAAAAAAAAAAAAGGAATCTCAATGAGATTCCTTGGCCCAGGACAAGCACCTACCGAATCTCTCCCCAAATCCACTGGAATATAGCTTCCTTTGGCAAATCTTGATTCCTAAATAGATTAAAAAGTTAAAAATTTGGAGATGAAAAGCAAGGTATTCAAACTTGAATTTTAAAAGTTTCAGACTCCTGAACTAATGCTGGACCAACAACCTATGAATTCCTCAGGACTAGAGCAGAACGTGGCCCAAAGGGTAAGATAGTCAGCCACCTGTGGTTGCCAGAAAAGACATGGTAATAAACAGTAACTAATTCCCAGCACTTCTGCCTAGGTGACTTGTTCTCTAAGGACAATAGAAAGTTATGTCTGCCCAGGAGAAAGGGGAAATCACTGGGCAAGAAGAGCCCAAAGGCTACAATGTAGCCTTTAATCCTCTACTACATGGCCAGATTCACTCTTCCTAAAGTACAGGAGGCTGGAGTCAGTCGAGTGCAAACAGCTGGGCCCAAATACTCTCATGAGCAAGCTGCGAGCTCAAAGAAAATAGAAGGCAAAATAAAAACACCAAGCACACACAGCAAGTGGGTTTTTTTTAATGACTGATATCATAGCGGCCCCCCAACTCCCCTACTGCTACCAGAATGGTGTTAGATCTTGGGGGAAACAGGGGATTCCTTTTAACAGAGATGCCTATAAACAAGCAAGCTGAAAGTTAACAAATTTAAGAGTAAAAAAGCATACAAAAACCTTGGCCTCTGGTGATGAGCCAGAGAAAATCACGAACGTGCCAGTGCCAAGGGAGGAGGAGATCTAATATCTAGGACTGCAGGCTTGGGAACCTAGAAGCAACAAAGCCGTAAGGAAGCCCAAATGCGAAAGCAAGGGAACAAGGCACATGGCACACTTCCTCTCACGGGTGGCACGTCAAGCAGTGCTCGGGGGCCTGCACAACACACAGCCCAGTAAGTATCCAAAGCCCCTTAGTATTTAATATCAACACAACATCCTGGAGGGCGACAAAAATCTGTCCTGGATTACTGAGTGATTTCTAATATGTACCATAACCAACACTAAGTCAACATTTTAGGGATCAAATTTCCTACTGTGCAGTGTGCTGGAATGCATTCTTGGCATTATTCTTCCCATTTCAGTCTACCCTTAGAAATGAAGAAGCCACTGGGAAATAAAAACTCGACCTGTCCCAAGACAATATTCTAGTTATGCACAAATGACTAACAAAAACAAACTCACTCAGATGTCTCTTCACATTGAATACAAAAACTAATTTCACCCACTTATATGGGAGAGCAACAACTTCAAGAGAACAACAGTCAAACTGCGTTAAGTCAGTGTTCACCCGAACCTGGATTCCTCTAAAACCAAGGGCTGAGTAAGTAGAGTCCATCGCGAGGCACTGTCCACCTGCTGTGAACAGAAGACAGACGGCCATTCCCATTCCCCATTCTGAGTCAGTGAAGGCCTGCTTTTGCAAAGTGACAAGGTAAATAAAGAAGCTGGAATTTTTAAAGTTTAAAAAGATAGTGCTATACTAGACTCTTTTCAAGGCTCCACATTTACAGTGGTACCGCACAACACATCCCTCTCTCTCAGGAGAAAGCACTGTAGTTGGCTGGCACTGAACACATCATGAGTATTCTGTTAAGCATCCACTGATGGCCCTTGACAAGTGCCAGGCACAACCACACAGACCAGCAGGTAAAGAGAAACCCAAGTCACCAGATTTCAGAGGTTCTATAAGGTATGAGCACGTGTCTGCAGCATTTACGAGCTTCTTGGCCATAGCCAATGTAATAAAAACAGTATTAAAGGCCATTTCTACAAACGGATGGGCAAACCACTATGTGTAGGTTTATCCAACCCATCACCCTCAATGTAAGATCTAATCCAAGCAACTCAGTTTGAGCACAACTCCCTCCTCTTCAGAAACAACAGCAGTGTAAGAGTCCCCATAGGTACTTCATGGCTTGTTTTAAGAAAGGTCACATAACTCTGCCAAGAAATAAGGTACAGTCTCACTAACCAAAGTAGAACCACTGTCACTGCACAGCAGTCCAGAACACACAACTCTGAAGGTGACATAACCTCTCAGCTCAGAATTAAAAGAGTCCCTGAACTGGACAAAAACTTAGCAAGTTGTACCAGAGGCTCTATGTAGCCACAGGAACCACTGAGACCCTCGAACTACTTTTCCAGAGAACCTTATGGTTAAAAGTCAATTCTCAAGTCACTGAAACACTGAGACCATTACAGGTCCAGGGATAGCTCTACAATTTGGATTCTATAAAACTCACGAAAGCCAGGTGTGGTGGCACACTGTCTCAAAATAAATTTTAAAAGAGCCTGGAAAAAATAAAAATAAAAAATAAAAAAAAAGAGGTGGGAAGCTGGGTGTGGCGGCACATCCCTGTAATCCCAGCAGTGGGGAGGCTGAGGCAGGAGGACCACTGCAAGTTCGAGGTCAGCCTGAGCTACAAAGTCAGTTAAAGGCTAGCTTGAGCTACAGGGAGACACTGCTGCAATAAATAAATAAATAAATTAATTAATTTTTTAAAAAGAGCTGGGGGATGTAGCTCAATGCAAAAGCTGCGGGTAGTGCATGCCTATAATTCCAGCTGAGAGGCTGAGACAAGATCACAAGCCAGCTTGAGGCCAGCTTAGGCCATTTAGCAAGACCCTGACTCAAAAAATAAAGAATAAAACAAGCCAGGCACGGTTGTGCACGCCTGTAATCCCAGCACCTGGGAAGCTGAAGCAGAAGGATCACCGAGTTTGAGGCCACCCTGGACTACACACTGAGTTCAAGGCCAGCCTCTACTACGTAAAGAGACCCTGTTTCCACAAAAAGAAAGAAGAAAGAAAGAAAGAGAGGGAGGGAGGGAGGGAGAGAGAGAGGGAGAGAGAGAGAGAAAGAGAGAGAGAAAGAGAGAGAGAAAGAGAGAGAAAGAGAGAGAAAGAGAGAGAGAGAGAGAGAGAGAAAGAAAGAAAGAAAGAAAGAAAGAAAGAAAGAAAGAAAGAAAGAAAGAGAAAGAAAGAAAGAAAGAAAGAAAGAAAGAAAGAAAGAAAGAAAGAAAGAAAGAAAGAAAGAAAGAAAGAAAGAAAGAAAGAAAAGCAAGCAAGCTGGGGGGGGCATAGCTCAGAGCACTCCCTCAATCTAGTCCCTAATACAAATAAGTAATAAAATCCATGGAACTGCCAGGGACATAGCTCAGCAGTGCCTGCCTGGCAAGTGCGAGGTTGCAAGTTTCATTCCCGATACCAAAAAAAAACATACACACACACACACAAAACCATGGAACTTAAAGAGTCGAATTATAAAGGGCAAATTAATAGTTTAACTTTCTCTTTCTTGACTATTTTAGCTTCACAAATACTACATCTAAAAAGTTGTCCCAGCTTAACCCTGTGATTGCTCCTTATTCTTGATTCCCTGCAACCCATATATTTAGGGCTTTGCAAAATTTTCCAGATTCCTCTACATAAGCAAGACTAAATTCCTCTGAAGCAGATATTGCCTCTACCTTTTAAATTCTTGCCAGTACCTAATCAGTATAATTATATAGGGCTATTTTCCATCCCCAGTGGAATCTGCAGAGCTCCCTGTCCTAGCAATGCTTTCAGCAATAATACTAAAGTTCCAATACTCTTTACTAACATCAGCTCACTGGGAAAAAGGCCTTGGCAATACTGGGCAACCCCGGGCTGGAGGTACAGCTCAGTGGGCTAAGTGCTTGCCGCTAAGCACTACGGCCCTGAGTTCGATCCCCGGTCCCGGAAAAAAAAAAAAAAAATACTGGGCAACCCCGTAATGATGACCCAAGTTGCTCTGGATTTTGGTTTTTTTGAGACAAGGTCTCGCTATGTAGCACAGGCCAGCATTGAACTCAGAGCAATTCTCCTGTCTCAGCCTCCCAAGTGCTGGGATTGTTTTGTTTTGAAATAAACTATTAGCCTTTGGTAAACTAGCTGAACCTAAAAATTATCATCAGGGCCATAATTACATTCACATTCAAAAAAAGATACTTTTTATGAAGAAAACTGATGTCATGGTCAGTGGATTTTTAAGAAACCCAGAAGGTAAATCTAGTCACCTCACAAAGCTACCAAAACAGAATGCCAGACAGCTAAAATGGTCATAGATTATTCTTTCTCCATTGAAAAAGTGTCATTGAAGAGACCCAGAAATATTTTTAATTCTAAAATAGCAATTTCAAAAACAAAGATTAAATCTACTCACAAAATTCTTCAAATAGGATCTAGAGAGTCCCCAACACTTGGACTTCGTTCTGATCCAGGAAGGGGGCAATAATTTTAGCATATATAAGTGATGCAGACAAGTCCATTAAACTTTGTATAAACAAAGTAAGACCAATCATTGGGTGGTGGGTGATGATTTCTCTTTTCTTACTCAGGGAATGACACTGGAGGTTGAACCCATGGCCTCTGCACCAAGCTACATTCCCTGTTTTTCTTTTTTTTTTTTTTTTTTTTGGCGGTACTGGGGATTGAACTCAGGACCCTGCGCTTGCTAGGCAGGCGCTTATTCCACTGAGCTATATCCCCAGCTCCAACCACCAAGCTACATTCCCAAGCCCTTTTTTTTTTCACTTTTTAAAATTTTGAGACAGAGTCTCACTAAATTGCTAATCTCCCCATGCTGGACAAAAACATGCAGTCCTCCTGCCTCAGCCTAAAAAAATGCTGGGATCACAGATGTATACCACCATGTGCAGCACATAGTGTGTTTATAATCCTCAGCAGAATTAAGGGGTAAAAATGACCCTGGGAAAAAAAAAATGATCGTGAAATTGCATTACATTTTTTTTTCCTTTCAAGTGTTCCAGGGCCAAGTGTGGTGGTAGTGGCCTGTAATGCCAGCACTCAGGAGGTGGAGGCAGGAGACCAGTCTGGGGTACACATTAAGTTCAAGGACATCCTAAACTGCACAGCAAGACACTGTCTCAAAAAAGAAAACAAACAAAAAATCAAATTGAATACTGTATTCCAAAAACATAAACCCAGGCCAGAGATATAGCTCAGTGGCAAAATGCCTGCCTGGCAAGTGCAAGGTCATGAGTTCGACTCCTCTTGGTACAAAAAAAAAAAAAAGGTAAACCCAAGTCAACCCAATCCAGAAAGCACCACTGAGCTATAAACCTCTCTGGGGGACACATTTTTAATTTTTTTTTTTTTTTGGTTGGAGACAGGGTCTTGCTATGTAGTCCAAGCTGGCCTCAACCTAGAGATTCTCCTGCCTCAGGCTCTCCAGTGCTGGGATTACAGGCATGTGCCACCAAGTCCAGCTTCAGAAACACGGTTTTAAAGCTTAGTCTCATAAACCAAACTTTTAGAACACATTTTCCTTACTATTTAAACTTAGGACCTTCTTTCCAAATTTCCGTTTACTTATTTATTCTTGGTACTAGAACTCGAACTCAGGACCTCTTGTTTGCCAGGCAGGTGCTGCACCACTAAGCTATATCCTCAGTCCCTTCAGTTTATTTTTACTATGTAATTATGACTGACTTTTAACAGGACTTCACATGCCCTGAACTCAGCATGAAGCCAAGGCCACAAAAGGCTCACACTGAGGTCACTATCTTTGTACTTTACGGCTCCTTCAGATCATCTCTTTGTCTTTCTTTATATTCCCTGTCCCCTCGCCCCGCACCACCTTCCTCCTTATCCCCAAGTGGTGCTCACCAATGTTATTTTATTCTACCACATGAGGGGACTAACATTATCTTTGCTTGAAAACTGTTTATTAATTTGCCCGTCAAACATTCTATAGAGCCATTTATATCTTACTACAGAAACCTCCTGGGTACATATTGACAGCTCAGCAAGTATTTACACAAAGCTCTAAAACATTTGGTTCTTTTAGAGAAGCAGCAGCTGCTGTGTCAAGAGAGAATTATCAAATACCTTTCCTTTTACCTTCTTCCTCCTTTATAAAGAGAAGCTTCTTTCTAGCACCTCCCATACACCTAAATTACATCCCTAAACTACTAAAAGCCAAGAGGAAAAAATCTAAGTTCAGCTGTGCTGGAGAAAAGAAAGAGTAGCATTTCTAGGACCACACACAAAATACCTCGTGTAGGTTTACATCCCCATGAGCAGAGACAGAAACACCTATGAAGCTGACCCTGGAACACTCCGCTTTTCCTGTTCTAGGCTCTGGAACTTTTACTCCTCTCTCAGCAATACTTACAGGGCAAGTCTAGGCACTCAGATTACAACCAACTGCCCAAACCAGACCTAGACCTGCCCAAACACCAAAAAAGTATGAAGAACTAAATGTTACCTCCCCTCAACCCCAAACATGAAGTGTTCAAGTTTATAACTATCCACTCCCCCACCAAGTGTAAAGCCTCCTGGGAACTTGAAGCAACTATTTTTCAAGTCTTGTTTTAATGAAATTTGCCTAATTTTTCAGTTAATATTTGGTGTTTTAAAACCAGCAGCCAAATGAAATGACTAATGAAAAACAAATTAACAGTTTTAAATCAACAGTTTGGTAGACCTTTTTTCTCTGGGAGGAGGGGTAAAGGTCCACAGATCACTGCATGCACCCAACCATTCAGACTTTGTTTGTTTCTGTGAATCCTCAGTAGAAAATAGCCTTAGTTTCTGCTATGGACGTATCTTCCCCACACCCAGGAAAAGAAAGATGGTCAAGCTGGGCATGGTGGTGCACACTGTACTTACTCCAAGCACTCAGGAGGCTGAGGATTACTGCGAGTCTGAGACCACCCTGGGCTACATAATGAGTTCAAGGCCAGCCTGAGCGGCATAGCAAAACTCTGTCTCAAAAAGACATAAAAGAACAAGAAAGATGACCAAGACCTCCGCGGCAGTACAGGAAGAAGGTGCTCTTCTAACAAATCATTTAGGGAAGCAGAGACAGAGGTGCAGCATCACAGCGTAGGGAGGGCATATACTCACTGGTGACACTACAGCGAGAGGGCAAATGACTTATCCCATAGCACACAGCTTAATCTGGAGTTTCACATGGAAGCTCAGCCTTCTCCCCTCTCCTGAGTCCTCTATTTTTAGCCCCTGGACACTATGTAACACACAACTCAACTTGTATCAGTATGGCAATGATCAACCTAAACAAGAAAAGATCCAGAGGTACAAGCTAGAGGAACCTGGACTCCACTCCAGACCCCCAGGTAGCACAGCACATTGGCAGGAAAGAACTAATCATCATCAATTTATTTTTAACACCAGATTTTAACCATATTTAATGCTTCAATTGCTTCTAGAATTTTGAGATTTGAGCCCACCAGTATAACCTATAGGGGATGGGAATAAGAGAAGGCTTAGTCCCACGTCAAAAAAATTCCACTAACTTCTTTGTGAAAGACCTACTGGTACGAGCATCACACCCTACAGGAGCCGATCCAACATTTAATGCAACCCAAGACATCTTGTTAGAACAGGTGCTGCTTGTCATGGTTACTTTGTGTCACACAAAGGAAGGAACCTAAAAAAACATCCTCACAGGGATCAATACATAAGACACCAACCTGGCTGCTTGCTCTTTTCCCACACCACCATTCCCAACTCCCATCTCCACTTTCTCCCATGAACAGCAGAGAAGCAGGAAGCCCCTATAATGCAAGTGCCACCTCAGTGTGGTTTTCCAGGTCCCTCCTACTTGAGAGTGCTCCAAGAGTCCTGTATGCAGCCAGCCCAGCATTTCTGCCAGCAGGCATTCTTATAATAA
The DNA here is from genome assembly GCA_004027595.1 of Dinomys branickii. NCBI lineage: Eukaryota > Metazoa > Chordata > Mammalia > Rodentia > Dinomyidae > Dinomys > Dinomys branickii. The sequence continues at coordinate 91,298 of PVLD010005187.1, forward strand.
ATCCAAATTTCTCTATCTGCTTCCCAGGAATTAGAAATAATCACTTGATATGACCATAGCAGAAACTAACAGCCAAACATCTACAGTCAAATTCAACTTGATCCTAAAGCTACACACTGTACATCATTCTTTACCATGATAAACAGGTACCACTTTGAAGGTATTGCTGCTTAAAGTACTGCAAGTAAAAAGACTCATTAAATTCACTATTTCATGAGTACCAGGATTAGACACCTTGAGATACAATACTACTTATGAAAAGGATAAAGGAAGTTTGTCTGCTGAGACTCTCCTAGCTCCTATGAAAAATAATTTTATTTCATAAAGGCACAGTCAAATTAGAACACCTTGGTTATATCAATAATGTGTTGAGGAAAAAAAATCTGGGGCAGCACTGAGGATCAGACCCAGGGCCTTTGCACTGAACTATATCCCCAGCCCTTTTTGTTTTGGAGGGTTGTTTTGCTTTGAGACAGGGTATCACTAAATGGCTAAATTGTCCAAACTGGGATTGAACTTTCCATCTGCCTGCTTCAGTCTCCCAGACTGCTGGGACTAATGGTGTGCACTACCATGGCTGGACTGGAAAATACACGAAGACTGGGCTAGGGGACTAATGGAGCAGATCAAGACTGTATTATATAAGAATGGCTAAGATCAGGACATCATGGTGTGACAAGCAATCTATCCTCAAGTAGCAAAGACCTCCAAGCAAAGTCTACACCTCTACAACTCCCATCTAGACTACTGCGGCACACCTGAAGAAGCTCACAAAACTAAAGCTGCACTCTGTCCACAAGCAAACGCTCACCAGCCCATTCCCTGCATTTCAGCAGAGTCAGTAACTGAACTGAAACTGAATAGGAATAGGAATCTACTTTGTATAGAGTGCTGGATCTGATGATAGTACATCAAAATCAGGAAATTATCCAACAGCAGCACTGACAGGCTTCTCAAGGACAGCACCTATTTTTCTAAGACAGAACAGAGAATAGTACCTAAGCACACTAAAAACCACTATACAGGGCCAGGGATATATCTCAGTGGCACAAGCACCTGCCTGGCAAGCACAAGGTCCTGAGTTCGATTTCTAGTACACACACAAAAAAAGCCTACTAAAAACCACTACACAGCAAAAGTTGGAGTAAAACAAAACAGAACTCTGCCCAAAAATATCCCCACACCAACCAAATTCAAATCCATTCTCCTTTAAAAATGATTCTTGACTTATTCCAAATTATTTCCTCTAATAGATTTCAATAAAAGTAAAATTTTTCAGCAAAACAGAAAGAGAGGGGAAACAGGCGTAGATTATAGGAGGACCCAGAAACATGAAAATAGTTTGTCCTCCAAGACAAATCTTACCCTCCAGGCAGCAGAAAAACATTTTAGCATTTCCCTATTTTTCACTCAGATGAAGAACATCAGGAAAGATGCACAGTGAAGACAGAGCTGTATGCCCATTACAGTGCTTACCACAGCATCTTCAAAACCCCCAACTCACTAGAACAATAGGAAAGTAGTTCTAGGATGGGAAGAAAATACAACTATTTAATGTCTTTGTCATAAATGGATAGGGGCTGGGGTATAGCTCAGTGGCATAAGCGCTTGCCTGGCAAGTGCAAGGTCCTGAGTTCGATCCCTGGTACCGGAAAAAAAGTAAAATAAAATAAAATAAATGGACAAAAATCTCCAAGCATAATGGTAAAACTGCTGAGAATGGGGCATGAGGGAGGATTTCCCCTCTTTCAAAAGATACGTGGCTCCATAAAACACCCAATATTCCTGACTAAGGCACTGAGGCAAAAATAAAAATGTAAATAAAATGCAATGTATTATGTTACCTAAAAACTGTAATTTCTAAGCCAATCATAAGTGTCATTGTAAATCATGTCTTTACATCTTTTAAGACAAAAAAAAAAAAGTAACAAAAAGGACATCGCAAAATTAGCCAATCTATTTCAAAGCTCCAAAATGACTGATGACAGATCAGAAAATTTGTCTTTTCGATACTGCAGGAACAAACCACTGATTTCACCAAACGGAACCTTTATAGGGACTGAGCTACTCTCCCAAAGTTCAATTAACAAAAGAAAGTGTTAACAAGCTTCAACATGTAAACAAAGAAAGAAGCCAGCCCTGCTTACCAGGGAACACTCACCCTAATGTGAAATTCTCTCAGAAAGCTCCCCAGTCCTAAACGAATATAACAAAAAACGGTTTCTCCCCCCGCTACAGATACCACATTTGACACTCAATAAAAAGCCCAGTAAAATAATTTCAGCTCTGCAAAGTGAACAGTGTCAAAATTACTCAAGACAAACACATCTTCAGAGCCATCAAAGAAGTCATTTATACCATCAGGAAAGTCACAAAACCAAAACAAACAGCAAACCCATTGTAGAGGAAAAACTCAGCTACTGTTCTGACAACACAGAATCTATTTCAAGCTGCATAAAACCATAACAAGCAAAATAAATCCAAGGTACAAGCAAAACGCCATCGCCTCCTCTTTTGTTTCGGGCACAATGTAACAAGGGCAGCCTGTCTGGGGCTCTGCTCCTACTGATACAGTATTGCTGCTTAAACCTCCCTCCTCAAGGTCACAGCCAATTTCAGCTCTGAAATAAAACGCAGATAGTGGCATCGATGGTTTGGGTTATCACTGGCAGAAAAGCAGAGTGTAAAAGTTTATGAGCTCATCAGGATTGTTGTACCATTACATCAGAGGCAATTATAAATGGCCAAGAGCAGGAGATGGGGAGCCAATCAGATCACAGATAGGATGTCAACCTAAGACCAACTGTCTCCTGGCTTTGACAGAAGGATTTTACCTCCATAATTCAAATCCCAAACCAAAGCAATCTGCACTTACTACTCCAATCACTCAGCTGTTTACCAGCACTTGCAGAGAGAAGCCCAGGCCACTGGGCCGGCAGAGACTAAGACAGGAGATGGCACGGACGCCCTGGGTGAACCCCTGCCCGCCTCTAGCTGCCCCCAAGCAGGCCCCTGGCCTCCCTCGAGCCCGAGGGGCCCCTCTCGGAAAACACACTCGGAGGGGGGGCGCTCCAGGAAGGCGGGGGGCACGGACAGGAGAGGCAGGTGAGCAAGGAAACGTTCGCCCGACTCCCGGGCTCCCAACGCTGCCTCCGCCCCGAACCCGAGCCCCCGGCACCCCCTCGCCCAGGCCAGGCCCTTCTGGGCACGCTCGGCCCCGCAGCCCCCTGAAGAAGCCCGGAGCTCGAGGACACCGGGGCAGAGGAAGCAGCAGAGCAGACACCTCCGGAGAAGCCCCACACAAAGGCTGCGGGAGGAAAGGAGAGGAAGGCAGACAGGCAGCCATTTTAAGAGAGAACAGCCAGACAATGGCAGCTCCCCGGCAGTGGGGGCCGGGGCAGGGGAGCCCACGGCCGCGGCCCGCTTCCCGAAGCCGCCCCCCGCCCGGCCCGGCCCGGCGCCCTCCCCACCCGGCTCGGTACCTGCGGGGTCCGGGCGAGCGGCTGCCCCCCGCCGCCGCTGCTGCCGGGGCTCATGGGCGCGTGGTGGCTCCTTTGTTGGGCCCCTCCCGAGGCGGCGGCCGCAGCCGCCGCCGCCGCCGCCGCGGCCCCCCAACACTGCGAGGCCATGTCCGCCGGGCCCTTGCCCGCGCCCCCGTCCTGGGGCGCGCCGCCGTAGTCGCCCGCCGCGTAGCCCTGGTAGCCCCGGGCTGAGCTGGGCGACGTGAGCAGTTGGTTGAGGGTGGGGGTGGCGGTGGGCTGCGGGGCGCCGCCGCCGGCCGCGGGCGGGCCGCCTCCCCCCATGGCCCCGAAGCGCTGCTGAGCGAAGGACGCCGGCGACGAGGAGGCGGAGGCGCTGGAGGAGGGAGGCGGCTTGGAGCCGGCGGCCGCCGCCGCGCCGGAGCCCGGAGTGCCGCCTCGCGGGGAGCTCAGCGCGTAGGCCTGGGGGGGCGGGGGGTAGGCGCTGCGGTTGGGGTAGTAGGAGTTGTACTGGTGGTTGGGAAAGCCGTGGTCGTGCGAGTTCTGCTGGGGCCCCGCGTATGGCTCCAGGCCCCCGCCGCCGCCGCTCTGCAGCGCTGCCAGACCAGGGCTTTGTTGTCCGCCATGTTGTTGGTGGAAGACCGCGGCCGCGGCGGCGGCCACGGCGGACGGGCTCCGGCCGTAGGGCTGCCCGAAGCCGTAGGCGGGGGGCGGCAGGGCGGCCGCGGCCGCGAGAGGAGGCGCCCCCACCCCGTCGCTGCCGCCGCCGCCGGGCGGCTCCGCGAGGTTATTGTTCAGGGCGGGCCTGGGGCCCGCGTTCCCGTTCGCGTTCTTCAGGTCCGGCTCCGCGCCCGGGCCGCCGCCGCCGGCTGCGCCACCCCCGGCGCTCTCGGCCCCGTCCTGCAGCTCCTTCCCCGGCGGCGGCGGCGGCCCCGCGGCGGGGCCCTCGCTCTCCGGCCCGGCGGCCGCCTTCATCTCCCCGCGCTCGACCGCCGCCGCCGCCTCGCCCCCCGCCTCCTCCCGCGGCGGCGGCGGCGGCTGCTCCGCTTTCTTCAGCTCCGAGGGCGGCGGCGGCGGGTTGCCCAGGCTGCTGGCGGCGGCGGGGGCCACCTGCGCGGCCATGATCCCCGCTGTCTCGTCCGCGGAGAGACCCGGCCCTGTCCTCGTCTTCGGCCCCCTCCCGCCCCGCCCCGGGGCCGAGTCCCGGGCCGCCCTCCCCCCGCCCGGACGGGCCTCGCGGGGCTCCGCCGCCGCTGCTGCGCCCGCTCGCTCCTCTCCCCCCGCCCCGCCGGCTCAGGCTCCGGGCTGGCGGCGGCGGAGGAGGAGGCGGCGGCGGCCGAGGCGCCGGCGGCTCCGCTGCTCCCGGCTCTGGCGGCTCGGGACCCGGCGCTCCCGGCTCATTCCCCCCAAGCCCTTGCCTGGGAATGAGGGGGGCGGTGGAGGCTCGCTCCCCAGGGCCTGGCCCCGCTGTGACTCTCCGCTTTCTGCTGCCGGAGAAAGGAGGAGGGAGGAGGGAGGGAGCGGGGGAGGGGGCGGGAGGGAGGGAGCGGGGGAGGGGGCCGGGACGGGCGGGCTGGAGGGCGCGCGGCTGCAGCCCGGCGCCGGGAGGCAGAGTCCGACCGGGCGGGCGCGGCGCCCTGCCTCCCCTCCCCGGCCGCGGCTCGGGCCGAGGCTGCTGTGCGGCCGCGGGCGGGCGAGCGAGCGGGCGGGCGGCCGGACTGAACGGCTAGAGCGCCCCACTCTCCTCCGAGTCCCCCTCACTCCGACACGAGGCTCAGCACTGCCATTTTACCCAGCGCCGTCGCGGCCGCCTGGAAAACCCGGAGTGGAGCGCGGAGCGGGCGCGGGCTGTGGAACGGACTCGCTCCCTTCCCCTCACAAAGGAGGAGGGGAAGAGAACGAGCCGCGGCGGCGGCAGGCCCTCAGCCGCTCCAGCTCGGCAGCGCCGCCGCCGAAGGCTGCGGGGAAAACCCGGCCCGGAGCGTGCGCCTCTCCGGAGCCCGCGTCGCCGCCTCCGCGGTGTGCCTAGCCTGGCCTGTCCCCTCCCGGCCGCACAGCGAGGAGCGGGCAGCGTGAACTTTACCCGCGCCTGCAAAATTGGCCGGAGCCCGAGGCCGCGGCCGCTGCGGCCGAAGCCTGACCCCCTGGCAGCGGGCCTGGTCTCTTGGCTGCTACTTAGCACCTCTATGGCACTTTTCTTCAAAGCCTTTCGCAGGCTTGCTCTAAAGACCCTGCTTTTCACCCCCTTTGGTAAGCGCGAAGGAAGGACGGATCTTTGTTAAGACTATCGGTTTTCCCACTGCCCTGCCCTCGATTGCCGGTCCAGACAAGGCCCTGGGGGCAAGAGGTCCAGATTATCCCAATTTTACAGAATTGAAAGACAAAGGGGAGGGGACTGCCCAGGTCTCAAAGTCAGAGGGCAGAGGAGAGTGGCTATAAGAAGTGACATCTCCAAAACTGCCTCCTGTCTCCTTAGCCTTAAAAAAAGGAGAAAAAGCAATCAAGTTGTGAGCAAATCAACAGTGAGCCCAGGAAGGGTTTCAAATCCAAGCTGGTCATCTCACCGCTGACTTAAAATGGTAGCCTCAGAAGCTGCTTGGGGACAGCTTCAAGCAGAGCCCAAGTCACATTATCACTTCCTAAGGGAACCGAGCCCACAGTGACCAGTGGCCCATCTCCAAAGACAGGCCCTTGAAGCGTGTAAACAGCCCAGAAAGGGGGCTCCAGAAGTGATGGAAGCTGAGCATTCCAACAGACCGTTTCAGAAGCGGGAGTGAAAGAGAAAGGTTCAGTCTAACAGGTCACACACAAAACGGACACCACTCCAGCTACCCAGAATTGTTTTCTAACCTGCCATGTAAAAATTCTTTGAAGTTTACCATTACTTTCCAAGAGACCTTAAAGGCCAGGTTTATCTGAAAAGATCAAGGCATTCGCAGAAAACCCCCTTGTTGTCCAGTTCTACATCTCCCACCAAATCCCAGCAGCCAGCCGTCTTTGCATCCTCAGGCCAACTTGGAACGCTCTGATTGACAGTCCAGGGAAGCCAGAGGGGATTTCAGCTTCTCACCAGGCCCGAGGCTGCCGTGGGAAAGGCCCAGACCAGCCACTGTAGACACCAAAGCCCCAGAGTGCCTTTCTCCTCGGCTTTATTTGGGGGGGCGGTCTAAACCAGGGTCGTGCTCTATTGAGCTACATCCCTATCCATTTTTTGTTTTGAGACAGGATCGCCCTATGCTGCCCAGGCCAGCTTCCAACCTACCATCCTCATGCTTCAGCCTCTAGAGAATCCCCAGGGAATTACAGGTGTGCCCTCCGCGTTTATAAACCTAGACTTCGTGGCCACAGACCATCATCTTAGAACTTCCAGATGATCTGAGCCCTTGGAGTCCTGCGTCTCTGATCAACATGAATAATTCCAAAGTCCTGAATTTGTACCCCCAAGAAAATTAAACACCCTGCTCTACAAAGGCAAGGCCTTTGGGTCAGAGTAGAGCAGTGAGCTTCCCCCAGTCCAGCGCCAAAGCAGCCTTCCCGGAGGATCCGCCTGCTCGGTGTGGGCTAGTGCCCTCCTTTTACTCACAGCCCCCAGGGGCAACAGCTCTCCTGGTGCATTAGGTCCTAGAAAAGCAAATTACAGGCTGCCTCATAAATGGAGCTTGGCTATTTAATCAACTGCCTCAGAGCTGGCAAACACTCCTGAGTCCTGCACACAAATGAGGAATTTTTTACATGCAATTACCCTGCCATTTTCCTGAGAGCTGGTGTGTAATGGGTAACTTGGAGCCCAGTGAAAATGTGGAAGCCACCGTAAGTTTGTCCAAAGAATGCCCTCGTGGCTTTCCTTCAGCGGTTGCGAAGTACGGGAAGCGCCCCAGTCCCTCTCCCTACACGTGGGCACGGTGTTTTGAAGAAATTTTAATCTAGCAATAAGGTAAAAGTACACAGAAACCTACCCACCCGGGTCGGAGGTGTTAATGTGGGATTTCTTTCCCACTTTTTAAAAAGAGATAAAATCCCTTAGGTATTCTCCCGCTCCCCTCTTTAGAGACCCACACCTTTAACCCACGACCGCTGGGCGGAGGAACTTTCTTAGAAACTGGCCCATCCGCCTTCTCTAGGGGCACCGGAGACACGGGAGGGGGAGGGGAGGAGCCGGGCACGTGGCTGGCCCGAGCAGCGAGACCCCAGCTCGGGGCTGCGGGTCCTCCCCTCGGCTGAGTTTCTCCCCCAACGCCCCTGCCTTTTAACCCCACACTCAGGCAGCTCAGGAATCCCGGCGCAGATTAAAGAACCAGGACTAGGACAACGCTCCCCTCACGAAAGCGCCTCTGCCACCAACAGCCCGATGGCAAACACGGACCGAATCGTTGACATGGAAACCGGACTAAAGTCTCGCTCGCTCTTCCTCACTGGAGAGTTCTTATCGCCGAGCCCGACCGCGTGGCACTCGGCAAACGCGGACTGGATCTCCGGCCACGCGGATCAGGTGCAGTTTCGGGGCGCAGGAACTCCGGCGGCCACTGCTGCCGCCCAGGAAGGGGGCAGGGCTGCCGGGACCTAGCGGCGGAAAATGGCAGAGGATGTGCTCTCGTTTTATCGGGCTGCCTGGCGCGCTAGGGATCCGGCCCGAGCCTGAGGCAGTGACCTAGGAAAAGCCCACATATTTAAGTGCAAAATGTGGAAGCGGGCCGGGAGGCTTCGCTAAGAGAGGGGAACGTTCGCGGGGAGGACGGTCGTGCCTCCCACGCTGTTTGTTTTCCCTCAAAATAACAAAACTCCTCCAACAAACAATAGCTAGGGCTCGCCCCTCAGGCCTCCCACTCCGTCTTCAAACCAGGGAGCCCCGGGCGGGCTGCGCTGGGCCGGGCTGAGGCGTGGAGTCAGCGCGGCGCGAGGCTGGGGTCCCCGCAGGCTCCCGCCACAGGCCCCCAGCAGACGCCCGGCCGAGCGAGCGCTCCCCGAGTGCGAAGTGGAGCTGCGAGTTTGAGCAAAAGGGCAACTGTGTCAGTTGACGGAAGCCAGAAGCAGAGTTCAAAGCCTGGCGTGGATTTCCGTTGGAGCCGTCTTTCTTAAAGTTTGTAACTCCGTGTGAAGAAACAGCCCCAGCGGAGGCTTTGGGATCAGAGTGAAAGTCTAGCACTACCGTCTGACAGCGAGCTGCAAAACTTTGGGCTGCATATTAAGCGAGGAAAGTGGATTGAAGTGAGAGTCAAGGCAATGCATTTTCTTCCCGGCTCCCAGGCAGGAGCAGTAAGATATGAACTGGATCCACACGGAGAAAAATGGAATGGAATCCGAATGGTTCTCACCAGCTCTTCACCGTAAAATTGTGCCTGACAAGGACCTAGAATCCCAAAAGAGGGAACCAGGCGATCTCAAGCTTTATGGGCGCACAACAGCGGCTTTTCTAGATCCCTTTTCCACTCATCAGAAAGTTTTAATAAACAAATTGAGGCCATGTACATTTTAAAATGTTAATAAAGGAAATGTTAATTTCTGAGTGAGACCTTTTTCACAAGAAGGGCACTATGAAAAAATAGCTATAGGCATAAGTCAACTATCTTGTACCGATGTAAGAATTATCCTCATCACCATCTCCCCCATAACTAAAATAAAATAAGTAAGGTTCAGCGGTGGAGCTCTTCCTTAACATGCGCCACCATCCCCGGCCTCAAATTTTTTAAAAGGCTCGCCGAACCTGGCGTGGTGGCGCATGCCTGTAATCGCAGCACTCAGGAAACTGAGGCAGAAGGGTAGTTGTGAGTTCGAGACCAGCCTGGGCTATAAAGTGAGCTCAAGGCCAGCCTAAACTGCATAGCGAGACCCTGTCTCAGAAACACAGTGAATAAATAAATAAAAATAAAAATAGAAAATGTAGCTGGGCATTGTGGCACACGCCTGTAATCCCAGCACTCAGGAGACTGAGGCAGGAGGAATCTCTGGGAGTTCAAGACCAGTCTGAGCTACAAAGTGAGTTCAAGGCCAGCCTGAACTGCATAGTGAGACCCTGTCTCAGACAAAAACAAAATAAAAAGAGAAAAGAAATATGTGACTGAAGCTTTTTAAAACTACTAGACAAATCAGGGTTTTGGATTTCTCATTTCTTGTGAGTCTCACTGAAAATTTTTGTTCACCAAGTGATACGAAAATAATATACAAAAAAACTTACTTGGAGATGGGGGCTATACCTCAGTGGCAGAGCGCTTACCTGCAATGTGAGACATTGGATTCACTCTTCAGTGCACACCCTCCCCCCCCAAAAAAAAAATCAAGAGAAAGAAAATCTACATACTTGCAAAACTTGGTAACCACTTTACACTCCAGCAAAAGAAAAACTTGGGTTGGGTGCCCTGTCACATGCTTGTAATCCCAGCTACTCAGAAGGCTCCCGGGGCAATTTAGTGAATTAGCAAAACCTCATTCTCAAAATGTAAAAAAAAGAAGGGGGGGGTGCAAGGATGTAGTTCAGTGGTGCAAAGGCTCTGGGTTTAAACCCCAGTACAGTAAATACATAAATACAAGAAAAACTTGGACTAGAGGTACAGCTCAGTGGTGAAGTGCATGCCTAGCTCACCACTCCCTGGTTGTGCTCCCTAGCACCACATTTTTTACTTGCAACTTGTAGCACTAGATTTACCCTTTAGATTTAGAGGGGCTAAATGCCAACAATATTAACAAACCAGCATCAGGAGAGGTAGTCACCAATCTTAGCGTAGAAGGTTATTGCCTAGGAACAGGAAGCCTGTTGCCTTTGACATTCCATATTAAACCAACATAGGTTGCCTTTGTTGTGTTTTGTCCTTTAAAAGCAACCCTAAAGAATTTCACACCTATGAGAGAATTGCAAGGGAAATTTTTGAGAGTTAAGTATGGAGAAGGAAATCAGCGGGAGAGTCAAAATAGTCTAGCTGGGCCTTTCTTCTAGCCCTTGCTTGCATAAAGCTTTCTTAACACTGCCATTTTACTGAGATGGGAAAGAGTCTGTGTGGGGAAGTTTCTCACAGCAACTCTGGAGTGGATCTGGAATGGAGTCTTCCCCTCTATCACAACTTCTATGGGAGAGACTTGAAAAGAACATAGTTTGGTCACAGGCAACATGGAGGGAGGTGGGCCTGCAATGCTGTGAAACAGGGTAGGTGGCCAGCAAAGCAAACCTGCTGCTTGTTCTTGGCAGCACAAGCACCTCGAGAGAACCCTCCAGTGCGATCACAGCGCGATCATCCTGGGCTGTGTGCAAGAATCAAAACCCAAAGGAATGTTTTAGAGGTAAAGCAGGGGACGTGAATGGCTCCTAAAGGAAAGCATTCTCACTAGCCTTAAAAGGGCGTAAACCCATCTCTCCCTACAGAAAATGGCTGTTTCCATAGAAAAAAAATGGGCCAAACAAAAAAGCCAGTCTCATGACTGCTCACTGCCCTAGTAGTGGTGGTGGATATGGTATAGTACTCCACTGCAGGGAAATGAACAACTCACCAAAGACAGCAAGGGAAAGCTACCAGGACGTCACAGAGTTAACAGTATTTCCTCAACCCAGCCAATCACAGCTACCTTCTACCTAGCAAAGACTTAGAGTTTATGGCTGGTGTTCTTGCCCCTGTTAGCCTCTCCCACACTTCTTTTCTGAAACTTAGTAACATCGAAGCTAGATTCAGAAACCCCCAGAGAGGTGTGAGGAGCACCGACTTGGTTCTTATTGGCCTCTTCTCTGAAAACACTGCTAGAGGTCTCCAGTGGAGGTGTATTGTTACCCGTCCAGGTTGGCTGTAGGAGAGAGAACAGGAAGCAAAGGAGAAAATAACCCAATTCACTTCCTCAAGCCTACCCAACAGACCATTTAAAAATAGCACTGAAGCCTGGTGTGGTGGGTCCTACCTGTAACCCAGCTCTAGGGAGGCTGAGGCAGGAGGATAGAAAGCTCCACCCCGGCCCAGACAATTCAGCAATTGTATTAGTCAGATTTCCTATTGTTGGGACGCAACACCCAACATTCACAATTTAAAGGAAGAGAAGTTTAAGTTGGCTCACAGTTTGAGGGGAGTCAGTGCACGGTCTCCACTGTAGAAACATCATGGGGAAAGGCCATGGTGAACAAAGTTGCTTAGTTCACAGTGGCAGGAAGAGAGCAAGGGAACAGTGCCAGAGAAGACAGGGGCCAGGGACCCTGGAGAGAACCCAAGGTCACACCTTCCTGACTGACCCAAAAGTGTTTTACTCATCTGCAAGGCATTTCTTAATCCAATCAAACTGACATGCCAATTAACAATCACAGCAATTTAAATTTATTTTATTTTCAGATCTTGTCTCAAAATAAAAAATAAGAAATGGGCAAGATATATAACTCAGGGTGAAGGCCCCAGTACCATAAACACACGACAATGATAACAACAATTCTTAAGTATACATATACACACACAATCACAATGTGCTTTTACAACAGAGCCCATCTACACATTAGAATTACACTTTTTTTTTCTTGAAGATGGGTTCTTCCTATGTTGTCCAAGATAGCCTTGAACTCATACTCCTTCCAACTCAGCTTCCCAAGTAGCTGGAACTACAGGCTCACACCATCTTACCTGGCCCATACTACACTCTCAAACACTAGAGTACACAAAGCCATCCAATATTAGGCACTATTTTTTGTGTCAAAATCCAAGAACACGACATTTCATGTGTTGGGGGGGTATTTTATGGGATTTTCTGAGACAAGGTCTCACCATGTAGCACAAGTTGGCCTTGAACTTGCTTATGTAGCCCAAGTTGGCCTTGAACTCATGGCGATCCTCCTGCCTCAGCCTCCAGAATGCTAGGATTACAGATTGAACATTTTTAATGGTCTCTTTTGACTTCAAAACAAAGTCCAAGCTGGGCATAGTGGCACACTCCTATAATCCCAGCACTTGGTAGGCTGAGGTAGAAGAATCACCAAGAGTTTGAGGCCAGCCTGGGCTACATAGTTCAAGGTCAGCCTGCACTACACAGCCAGACCCTGTCTCAAACAACAACAACAACAACAACAACAAGAGAAACAAAGTCCAAGAGCTCATATAAGTATTTCCCCAACCCAGCCAATCACAGCTACCTTCTACCTAGCAAAGACTAGAGTTTATGGCTGGTGTTCTTGCCCCATTAGCCTAGCTGAAGTTGGAAGTTTGAAGTATTCTAGGAAAGAGATGTTCTTTGACTGCACACTTACTTACCCTCTGTTTTTTTTTTTTTTAATGAAATAGCAGCCAGTGTTTCCAAGATGGAGTCACATGGAAGTTGAGGTTCCCCACGAGATACTCTCCGAGAAGAAGTTTAGAAATAAGGACATTACAACCTGACTGGCAATTGAGGATTTTCAGCAGTGCATCCTCAGCAGTCTGCTGGTGATTATAATAAAGAGATTAGATAGAAACCACTTTATAAGCATAACCGAGTACCGTAGACCAAAGGCACGCATCCTCTACCCCAAATACTCCCTTTTGTGACGAAGCAACTTTTCCCCACACACCTGCTCATCTTTGGCAATGCTTGAGTTGCACGTGGTGTAGTGACCCAATTTCCACCAACACTGGTGTTCTACCGAGGCTCAGAAATCTTGTGAGCATGTTATTCTCTCAACTAGAAATTTAGATAACTACAGTTAATAATCAGCTGATACCAAAGCCATATTTATAAACTTTGTTAAGGACCTTGTTCCATGCTTTAACGATCTCCTAGAATTAGATTACGTATAAATGCTGTAAAAATTGTACTTATTGCTATTTCTTGGCAGTGGAAATGCCTAAAGCTCCACAATAAAATTCACAGGAGAGCCCTGCAATAACCACAGTGCTAGGAGTAAATGAAGGGGCAGACAGGAGCAGTCATGCTGAGCCACAACCGTTTGCTAACATCATCCGTTGACTGCCTGTGAGTAAATCACATCCTCTGTGATCTGCTAAGTGAAGATTCATATTTGGTGCTTCACCATTCCATACACTACGCTATTAAGTCGCCCTCTCACATCCACTGCACACACGTGTGCCCTGACACACACACCTCAGACATTGTGTTTTGGCACTTGATGCCAAAATATGAGAAAAATTTAACAGGAACAACAGGAGAAACATTTTCTAAACAACTAAGAATACAGATGGAATCTGGATAACAAGGAGTATTTCTATTTTATTGAAGGTTTTTACTTCTATACTTTGAACTCCAGAATACACTTGTGTATACCACCCACCCACACCCACACACACACACACTTATACACTTTTTTGAAAAAAAGGATTACAGATGCTGGCCAGGATTAAGGTTATACCAAACATATTCTACACTGCCATTTTCCAAAACTAAATGAACCAGAGCAAAAACATGGAGAGAGGACTTCTAGGAATGGAGTAGAACAAAGATAGGAAAACCTCATGAAGATTTTTCCCCCCCTCTGGTACTGGGAATCGAACTCAGGACCTTGCACTTGCCAGGCAGGTGCTTGTGCCACTGATCTGTATCCCCAACTCCTTCATGAAGATATTTTTATCAGAAGCGATGGGACAGGGCAGATAAAAGTTGAAGGAGTTTGGCCTACCTAATAGTCACAGCCTACGGTTTGAGCTAGCTCAACATTGGAGAAAAACGTGTTCTAAGGTTTTCAGATGGTTACACCCACTTATAAACTGCAATGACAGAGATTTCAAATAGATTCACAAAATCTAATTACATGGACTATGTATGCTCAGAAATGTCAGAACACAGGTTCTGTTTCCATCAAATGACCATCTCTTCGCTGTGACATTTTGAAACCAGTCTGAGATTTTCTGCTTTTTGATTCAGGATGTCACTTCTCTCATCCAGTTTACTACAAAAGGGATGTCTGCTTAAAAGGAAAAATGTACCTCTTAAACAGCGTTGGGCTTTTTCATTCAAAATTTGTTTATAGGGCTGGGGGTATAAACTCAGTGGAGGCACACTTACCTATCATGCTTAACACCCTGGTTCAATTCCCAACACTTAGAAAAAGAAAGAAAGAAAGAAAAAATGAGTATCAGTCCCTAGCATTTAGGTCAAGATCCCTCATTTTCCAGGAGAACTGATGAACAGAGAAGGAAGAAGTGACGATGCAGCAATTCCCATTCTATAGGCATTTAAAGCGATTTTGGCTAGAGCAAGAATAGTATTTTGAGAGAACTGACATAACTATGAAAGGTGTTATTATTGTTATTATTGCTCTATAATTAGTTTTGTAGTTTAGTCTCACCTTTCCCCTAGAGAAGAGAATTAAGGCAACTTCAACTCCTTCCCTCTTCCTCTTTCTCCTCTGTTCTCCCCTTCTTTCTTTTTCCTTTCCTTTTTTTTTTTCTATTTTTTTCCCTTCAAGGTCACTTGAACTCTCACATATCACATGATTATACTTAGACTGTGCTACAGCTTATACCTAGATGTCCCCTCGCCAAAGCTGCTTGTGGTCATAGGTGGGGCTTTCCAGAGGTGGCTAGATCTAGGGTGTGCAATGCTGGGATTAGGGGGTCCCACGCCAGGTGTGTGTGCTACTTGCCCAAAGGGTGGGTAGCCTGAATGGAACATGAGGACAGAAGGAAAGCTTGCTGCTGCTGCTGCTGCTGCTGCCGCTGCCACTGTCTCTTGCTGCCTTCTGCCTGCCCTGCAACACTATGGGCTGTTTCTTCTCTGCTATACCACCCTGCCTTGGAGCCAGCCCGTGAGGGACTGAAACTTCTACAAACTGTGAGCTGAAATAAAGCCTTTCCTCCTTTTTTTTTTTGAGACAGAGTCTCACTATGCAGTTCAGGCTGGCCTTGAGCTCACTTCGTAGCCCAAGCTGGTCTCAAACTCACAACAATCCTCCTGCCTCAGCCTCCCAAATTCTGGGATTATAGGCGTGTGCCACCACGCTCGGCAAACATTCCCTCCCTTAACCTCAGGTATTGGGTATTTTATCTTAGCAATGAGAAAAGTAGTTAAGACTAAATGGCACAATAATACCCACAATGCACAATCCATGCCATACTGTATGCTTTCAGAGATCAGGCTCTTCCCTGTACTTACCGGCACTCATGCCAGGGGTTCCTGCATGTCTTGAAAGCTAGTGCTCCTAAAGCTGCTCTGTGGAATTAGGAGACATTTGTGCTACCTGTTTGGCTGACTCTGGGTTTAGAATGGTCTTTGTAACCAGACAAACAACTGTCCACCAAAATGAATGGACAAGATGCTCAAAATCAAATAATGTCCTTAATTGGACAGATGAGAAAGGAAAGAGCAAGCCCAACTTGGAGTCTATTCGATTGCAAACCTCTGGCAGAATCTGGGTCCTAAAGGAAGATACAGAATACAGTCTTCCAACCTTTTGATCCTTGCTGTTGAAAACCTAGAATGTGATATTTAGATCAGTGCTGGGTGGGTTTCAAAATTAGTGACCTGGGAAGTCCCAGACAGCCAGCCAGCACTTCCTCACTCCATAAAGTGTCGCTGTCCCTTAGAGGCCATTGGTTCCTTGGTTCAGCCTTTTTGGAGCAACTCAGCTAGCAGCTACACAAAGCAGACCAGTTAACCAAAGAAATCCTAAATATCCAAAGCCACAATGAATAGGAAGATTCCTGGTTTTCTCTTTCAAATTTGAAAATACGTTCAACAGAATTCTCTATTAAAGATTGTTTTTTAATGGCATCTCCATTTCCTACTACAGCATTTAGAAAAGTTGGAGTGAGCCAGACGTGGTGGCACACATCTTTAATCCCAGCACTCGGGAGGCTGAGGCAGGAGGATCCTTGTGAGTTCAAGGCCAGCCTCCGCTACAAAGTGAGGTCAAAACCAGCCTAAACTGCATAGTGAGACCCTGTCTCAAAAAGACACACACAAAAAAGAAAAGTTGGAGTGATATTTACCCTAAACTCTAAACATTTACCAGTTGACAATGTTAGACTCAGCTATAATTAAAAATATAAAACAAACTCTTAAGCCTCCATCATGCTTAGGGTAATGCTGAATACAAAGTGATAGAAAAGTGTTGACATAAAGGTTAAATATATAAGTGTAAAAAAAAAAAGATTTAAAAAAGAAAAACAAATTTCACCTAACATTGCATGCCAGAAACTTGCCTGTGAAAATTAGTGTTTGCCACATTTTCTTCCACAGACCAGGAAAACCAAAAAGATAAAAATGAGCCTAAAAGTCCAAAGAATATGAAAGCAAGCTGGGTTGTCTCTTGGTCTGTGCAGAGCCCAGGCACTGAGGGAGAACAAGACACCTGAGTGCTGCTCACATAGCACTGCAGTCTCTGTATTTCCCAGGTCCTGGTGCCTCGGGAAGGAGGCAGCAGCCATCAGTCTGGCCACACTGTGCACCTGTGATGCCAGGCCATTTGTAGTGGTGCAGAAGGACTCTTTTCTGTGGGAAGCCGTGGGTAAGCTCAGCTCCAAAACAGGGTTTTCCAAGCTGTTTCTCTCTGTAGGCTTCCCTGAGGGCCAGGCATTAAGGGGAACTTGCCTGTAGTATCTGTAAAGAAAAAGGGAAATGATAAAGGACCTAAAACCATGAAGGAACTCAGTATGAAATAATTAAAAAAAAAAAAAACTGGCAGGCTTGAGCCGGACATGGTGGCACATGCCTATAATTTCAGTGATGGGGAGGCTGAGGCAGGAGTTGGGAGTTGGGAGTTGGAGACAAGTCTTGGCTACATAGTGAGTTCAAGGGCCACTTGAACTACATCGCAAGACCCTGTCTCAAAAAAAGAAAAAAAAGGCAGGCTTGGCTACTACCTGTAATCCCAGAGATGTGGAAGGCCGAGGCAGGAGGATCCCACGTTTTAGGCCAGCCTGGGTAATTTAACAAGACCCTGTCTTACAGGAAGTGTGTGGGGGAGGTGAAGGTGCCACACACCTCTAGTCCCACCACTTAGGAGACTGAGGCAGGAGGGCTGAAGCACATTTGAGGCCTGACTGGGCTACGTAGTGAGTTCAAGCGCAATCTGAGCTGCATGGCAGGACTGTGTCTCAAAAATAAAAAAAATAGAGCATGGGTAGGATGTAGTTCAGTAATAAAGCGCCCCTGGGTTCAGTCCCCAGTACCAAAGGAAAAAAATCACTTTTTCTTTGTCTTTTTGAGACAGGGTCTCACTACACAGTTCAGGCTGGCCTTGGGCTCACTTTGTAGCCCAGGCTGGCCTCAATGATCCTCCTACCTCAGCCTCCCAAGTGCTGGGATTACAGGCGTGCACCACCACGCCCGGCTCAGAAATTCTAAATCCTGAGGTTTTCAACAAAAATGGATGATAAGTCCCACAATACTAGTGATGCATTTTTTCAAAATACCAGTATTGGCTGTCATAGGAGCAGCACATATATGTATATATTTATTTTTTGTGTTTCTGTGTGTTTATAATGCCACTAGCAAGCATAGAAAAGTCAAAATGAAAACATTTAATTGATCTTTTAACTTCATTATAGGGCTGACATAATACCAATCGCAATCTAAGAATGTAATTTTTATGTGTCTCTCAGAGCCTCTCATTTTAAAGTGTAATTCCAGCGCTAGCAGTATTCACATCACCTTGGAGGTTCTTGTAAATGCACAATTTCAGGCCCCATTCTCACCTTCCAAAGCAGTCTGAATGCTGGGTATGGTGGTGCACTTGTAATCCCAGCATTCAGGAGGCTGAGGCAGGAGGATCACCATGAGTTCGAGGCCAGCCTGAACTGCATAGCACGACCCTGTCACAAACAAACAAACCAGAGTTTGCATTTGGACAAGATCCCTTGTGATCTGTATGCAAATTAAAATTTGAGACACTCCATTAGGCAGGGCTGATTTTAGGAAGAGAACTGCCTCTCACCTACATGCGTGGGACCAGAGAAGAAAGGTAAGAACGCTATCACTTTGTAACCTTTCTGCTCTGGGGTTTTGGCTTTCCTTGTTTTTGTTATGCTGTGCTGTATTACATTGTGTGTGTGTGTGTGTGTGTGTGTGTGTGTGTGTGTGGTACTGACGACTGAATCCAGGGCTGTGCGTGGCCCACACTTCCTGTTTTTCTTAATTTTAATTTGTTTTTGGCAGCACTGGGAATGGAACCGAGGGTCTTCACACTGAACTACATCCCAAGCTCTTCTTTGTTTTTGTTTTTAAGAGACAGGTTCTTGTTATGAATTCAGGCTGGGCTTGAACTCACTATGTAGCCTAGGCTGGCCTCAAGCATGCTTTGACCCTCCTGCCTGAGTCTCCTAAATGTTGCATGCACCACCGGCCAGCGTATTTGTTTGTTTATTTGTTTGAAGTATTGGGGATTAAACTCAGGGCCTTGGCACTGAGTTACATTTCCAGCTCATTTTTAGTTTTTCTGAGACAGGATCTTGCTAAATTCCCCCAGCTGGATTTGAATTTGTGATTCTTCAGCCTCAGCCTCCAAGTGCTGGGGCATTCACTACCACACCTGTCTTAATTGCCCAGATTATCCTCAAATTTCTGATCCTACTGCCTCAACCTCCTAGATCATAGGAAATGGGGGGGGGGGTTCAGTGTCGTATAGCCGTAGAGAGCCTCAGCCACCTAAATAGCTGGGATTACGGGTGTCCCCCATCATGTTCAGCCTGAGCGTGGTGGTGGTTGCTTCTAATCTCAGCACTTGGGAGGCTGAGGCAGGAGGATTGCTGTGAGTTTGAGGCCACCCTGAGCTACAAAATGAGTTCAAATCCAGCCTGAACTATATAGTGAAACCCTTTTCTTATTTTTTTAATCTTTTTGAGGCAGGCTCTCACTATGCAATTCAGGCTGGCCTTGAGCTCACTTTGTAGCCCAGGCTGGCCTTGAACTCACAACGAGCCTCCAGCCTCAGCCTCCCGAGTGCAGGGATTACAGGCGTGCACCACCAGGCCCGGCCAAAACCCTCTCTCAAAAAAGCCAAAACGAGTGGTGGCACACACCTGTAATCCCAGGTGACGCACACCTATAATCCCAGCACTTGGAGGCTGAGGCAGAAAGATTGCTCTGAGTTTGAGACCAGTCTGAGCTACAAAGTGAGCTCAAGGCCAGCCTGAACTGCATAGCGAGACCCTGTCTCAGAAAGCCATAAATAAATAAATAAATAAATAAATAAAAGACCAAAACAAACAAACAATAAAACAAACACAACATGTTGAGCTTTTTCTCTGGGTTTTTTTTCCCCTTTCTTTATTTCCTCTAGTTTTCAACTAACTGTTCATAGTCATTTTTTAAAATAACAGCTTTGGGATATAATTATAATTCACCCATTAAAGTGTACAATTCAGTGATTTTTAGCATATTTATAGTAGTGCAAACACCACAATCAATTTTAGAACATCTCATGATCCTGAAAAGAAACCCTGCAGGGCAGTTAGCAGCCACCCTCATTCTCACTAGTTCTGAGCCTTAGATGATCATTGATCTACTTTGTGTCTCCACAGACTTGCCTATTCTGGATGCTTTATATAAATGTGAATATTCATACAAGTAATATGTGTGTGTTTTGTGACTGCCTTTCACTTAGCATGTTTTCAAGGTTCATCCATTGTGTTCACCAGTCTTAATCTGTCCTCACAAGTGGCGACATTCTCTGAATAGATGTGTAGGTGCCAGACAGCAATACAATCCCAACAGGCATGGTGGTGCACGCCTGTAATCCCACTACTCAGGAGGCAGAGGCAGGAGGATTGCTGGGAATTCAAGGCCGTACTGGGCTCCCTAGGGAGCTCAAGACCAGTCTGGAGTATATAACTAGAGCCTGTCTCCAAAACAAAAAAAAAAGTAAGATTCTTACAAAAAGGTGTAATGCCATCACCCACTTCTCCTGATGGGGCTCTTACGCGATGTGGTTTTCCCGGGGAAGCCTTCCTCCTCCCACCACTACCTGGATAAGCAGGCCGTTAGCAGGGTTCTCTGTTTCCATCTTCTCCCCGGGACTGAGGAGCTCAAGTACAGCTGGCCCTGGGCCAAGCTTCCTCTCCAAGACACCTGCAGGCACTGCCAGTGCTGCCACCTTATGCCCACTTCTTGAAGTAGTGGACACTGGGTCCCGCACTGTCTTCCTCCCAGAGCGCCCATTCTGTGTTGCTTTGACAGCAGTCCAGGCTGTGCCTTGTGACAGAGTGCAGCCAGGAGAGGTCCAGCATGTGCTGTGTGGGCACTCGCATCCTGGCCCTGTGCACATGAGGTAGAGAAAGAGGCGGGTGCACACGTGTGCGGGGCCAGAGGCGAGCAAGCTCATACACTCTCTTCCCGTTTCTTCAGCTCCCAAGTCTTGTCCTCTCCTCACTTTTCCTACATGCTCACACCTGTATTTGATCTTTTTTTTTTTTTTTTTTTTGCGTTACCGGGTATCGAACTCAGGACCTTGTGCCTGCCAAGCAGGCGCTTCTTCCACTGAGCTATATCCCTGGGCCCTGTATTTGACCTTGAGTCTGCCGGTCTGGAGCACGTAGTCTCATTGTGGGTAATAACCCCCTATCCTGGGCAACCCGAGGAGCCCGTGATCTCTACATCATGCTCTTATTCCTGGGCAGGGCTTTCCAAATTAAAGCTTCAGATAGCTATTCTCCTAAACTCTCCTTACCACTCTATTATATTCCTTCCAAAAAAAAAAATATCTGAATGCTACTTACGGCATTCTGGTCCTCTACAGACGAGGTTCAAGTTCCCAAAGTTCAAGTTTAGCTTCTGGGCAGGGAATATACTGGTAGACGGCCTTCCAGACTCGTCCCGTGCTTGCCTAAGCCCCTCAGAGTATCTTGATGAATCCCACTATCCCTGAGTGAACCAGTCAAGAAAGACCTTGCTCTCACCGGGCGTGGTGGCACATAGTTTTAATCTGAGCACTCGGGAGGCTGAGGCAGCAGGATTGCTACAAGTTTGAGGTGAGCCTGGACTACATAGTGAGGCCCTGTCGCAAAGAAAAAAACAAAAAAACCTTGCTGCTTGGAGCATTGAAGAAGAAAAGTAGATTCAGTGATCTGGCTGATAGCCTTGCAGAATCTTCTGCCCTCATCTTGCTTTTGTTATTGTACTTCTTGAGACAGGTTCTCGCTATGCAGTTCAGGCTGGCCTTGAGCTCACTTTGTAGCCCAGGCTGGGCTCGAACTCTCAACAATCCTCCTGCCTCAGCCTCCCAATTGCTGGGATTAAAGGCGTGTGCCACCACACCCGGCCTTCAACTTACTTTGACCCTTGAATAACTTCCCGAGAGCTACAAAAGTATTATTACAAAGGCTGAGAACCATAGCATTAATGGACTACTTGGTGTTACTGAATTCTTAAATTATTTATATTACACATCGCTCAGAAATCATTTTAGGTATAATTTTTGTTAATTTATATATATTTTATATTATCTAGCAGTATGAATAATTTACATTGTGGGTTTGGTTTATGATCATTCCTTAATCAATCCCTGCAAATTCAGAACAAAGTGATACAGCCTATTCCTATTTTCTACTCCTTTTGTCTTTCCTAGGGCCAGGCAGCGTACCAACAGGGGCTTGTTGAACTTCCACTGTCAGTCCCCTCCTAAAGGAATGAATTGTTTGTTTTCTCTTGCTTGGGGGTCAAAACAGCCAGCCACACATATCTAAAGATATATTTAGAAGACCTATCAGTGTAAACAGGTGTGTATTTACTCTTGACTATTAAAACTTAGTAAAGCTTCATTTATCTGACACCTTTGGAGAATGTGAAAAGCCTGAATTCATTTCATAAATGATTGAGACACCACTTTAAGTACAAAGTGTTTTTAAAATCTGCCTTCAATGAAACATTACTTTAAATACAGTAGATCCTTGTCTTCCTAAAATGTATAGCAAACACAATTTAACCTCTTCTTGCATTCTTGGTCATTATTTGCATTCAAAAATGATTACAGCCAGGTGTGGTGGTGCACGCCTATAATCCCAGGCCTTGGGAGGCTGAGGCAGGAGGATCATTGCAAGTTCGAGACCAGCCTGGGCTACAAAGTGAGCTCAAGGCCAGCCTGAAATGCATAGGGAGACCCTGTCTCAAAAAGAACAAGAAAAAAAATTAAAATAAGAGAAATTATTACAAAGTACTACATGTTTGGGAAATATTAATAATATACTAAACCTTCTGCTCTTCCCAAAATGATCCAAGAGTGCTGTAGCTTTGAGCTCTTTTATGTGCTTCTTTTTTTTTCTGGCATCAGGAACTGAACTCAGGACCTTGCACTTGCCAGGCAGGCGCTTGTGCTGCTGAGCTCTGTCCCCAGGCCTGTCCTTCTAATAAATTTATTTCTATGTTTTTTCTTTCATTATTAATCTATTAGACAATTCGTCTTACTACCCCTGGGGTGCTGGTTTTAGCAGTTGTTTCCCAACCTGAATAGTAGGACCACAAATAACCAAAGTATTAACATTGTATACAAAGGAAGAGTAAACAGTTTTCCAGTCTCAGGGTCTTTCCTGGCAGGGACCAGCACCAGCTTCTCAAAGGCAATTTAATAGTCAGTTTCCCTTGCTCCAGTATTTACAATTCCAGTGCTGATGGCCAAAGTTATAAATAAATTACCTTCTGTGGAAAACTAAGTTATTTTTCACAAGTTTTTTTTTGTCTGTCTTTTTGAGACAGGGTCTTGCTATACAGTTCAAGCTGGCCTTCAGCTCACTTTGTAGCCCAGGCTGGTCTTGAACTCGAAATGATCCTTCTGCCTCAGCCTCCCAAGTGCTGGAATTACAGGCGTGCACCACCTCATTCAGTCTCAGTCTTTTTTACTAACACGATTTAGGCAGATATACATAGATATAGACATAGATAGATATTTTACCCCAATTTCTCATTTCTTTCTAAAATACTCAGTTCTTCCTCGTTCCTGATTTCAAACCAATAGTCCTTCCATAAAACATACAGAAAACCTGAAGGGGGCATGGTGGCACACACCTGTAATCCCAGCACTAAGAAGCTGAGGCAGGAGGATTGCAAATTTGAGCTCAGCCTGGGCAACTTAGTGACTTAGTGTGCAATTTACTGACTTAATAAGACCTGTCTCAAAATAAAAAAAGGGCCAGAAATATAACTCAATGTGAAGGCCCTATTAATCAGTACTGAAAAACCAACCAACCAACAAAACATCCAAAAGTCTGAGGAGCCTAGAAACCTGGTGAAATTTAAAGGTTTTCTTGCTGGGTCTGTTGGTGCATGCCTATTATCCCAGCACTCAGAGGCTGAGGCCAGCCTGGGCTCCATAGTGACCTCAAGGCCAGCTTGAACTACATAGCAAAACTCTATCTCAAAAAAAAAAAAAAAAGATTTTCTTATAGTTTACACAGAGGCTTCCAAATACAGTGCTTTTTGTTTATTTGTTTGTTTTTATTTTCCAGATAAGAAAGAGGTCCGAGCTGGCTTCATTTATTTATGTATTTATCTGGTACTGGGAATTGAACGCAGTACCTCGCCCTTTCCAGGAGGCTCTGAGCCACTGACCTATACTCCTGGCCCATGAAGTTTTAAATTGAGACCAGTGCACTGGATATTTTTG
>PVLD010005188.1:0-109300 GCA_004027595.1 Dinomys branickii
CTACCCGGTCGCCATCTTCCCGGAAGTCTCTACATGAGAATTTTTGAGGTGCTTTTAGAAAGATAGGAGGAATGCTAAACTCCTTTAATTTGTTTGGTAGAAACAAGGACTTCATACCAACGTATGCATAAGGGATGTGCAAAACTGTGATGAATGTTTAGAGCCCTCCAGTTACTCTCCCTCGATTCCACGTCCTTATCTCATTGTTCTTGCTGCTTTCCAAAGCAGTTCTGAAAGTTCTCTTTGATGAGCACCTCTACGAGGTGCGATAAATGGAAGCACAGTGAATGCTGCTGCCAAATGCCACCCAGTGGAAAGGCAAGCTTGTGAGTCATTACACGTGTCCACATCCGGCTTATTCAACAGCCCAGCAGGAGGTGACGGCTGGCCCTTCTTCCAGTCCAAATGACCGGTCCAAGTGGAAGGCAAACATTTCTAATTGATTCAGGACTCTGAGGCATAAAGATATGAAAGAAGCCTTCCATAACTGCTTCAGAAAGTGGCAAGGATGAGGCAAGAAGTGTGCTCAAAGGGAGGGAAAATACTTTGAAGAGGATTAATGGCAGTGTATCTTTGACTGGGATACTTTTTTAAAAAGGAAATAGTCACTGTGTTTTTCAATCAAACCACTACAATATGATGTTCTGAATCATCTTCCACTCTCCTTGTGAGCAGTGACACATATTTGAAGTTAGCTGATTGGAGCAACTGGTTAAGTCTTGAAAAATGAAGGAGAAAGGAGGCATCTCATGAATTCTATATTCAAATTTCGGCCTGCATCAAAATCACCTACAGAGCTTACAGCATACAACACATGTTTCTGGCCTCCCTGTCTGAGTTTCTGATGCAGTGTGTCTGTGCCTGAACTTGGGAGTCTGCATTTCTGGCAGTTACCAAGTGATGCCAATGGTGCTGTTCCAGGAATCACCCTGAGAACCACTGCTGCAGTCCACCCAGCAGAAATACCTACCAAATGAGGGGCCTTTTCCTTAGTTGTTGTTGTTGTTCTTTTAACACATTAGTGAACTCTTTCCTTTCTCAGTGACGCTCAGTGACTTCCTGGGTCTCTGCTCTTGGGAACATTTTCTATGTTTCTCTATAGAACATGAAGCCCACAGGGAAGCAAACTACAACTTTTGCTTTGCCTTGTGCCTAACTGCTCATCTCTCACCACTGCAGTTCAAGAGCCGGAAAGAAGACCGAGAGAGGAAAGGCTCCATTCCGTTCCACCACACGGGGAAAAGGAGACCTCGAAGAATGGGTGTGCCATTCCTGCTTCATGAGGACCATCTGGATGTGTCCCCCACCCGCAGCACATTTTCCTTTGGTAGTTTCTCTGGGCTTGGAGAAGAAAGGCGAGGCATTGAAAAAGGAGGCTGGCAAACTACCATTTTAGGTGACTGCAAAGGCCTTCCAATGTAGGCAGAGTTTGAGGGGCCTGTTCAGCAATCGTAATCTAAGAATCTCTGGCAAAATGAGATCTTTCTTGAATAGCTCAGCCAAGAAATTTCGGCATCCGTGCAAGTTTCTCAGTGCTTAAATAATGCAAGTTTTTCACAGCCAAACAAACACAAATAATTAAATTAATTATGCAGGAGTTCTGTATAATTAGCCAGGTAATGGTCCTTTTTCTTAAATCATGCAAAAACATGGCCTTAGAGGGTTCGGCATATTAACTTTCATTTGTTAATCTAAAGACAGATTTTAATTTCACTTTGTTGTTTAATGAAGAAAGAAGCTAAGCAAAGAAAAAGAAATGTCCTTTTCCCATTTTTGGATGGCATATTAAGAGGGTTAGCTTAAAACCAGGAGCTGACAGCTAACAGGGCCACAGCAGATGGTTTCTGACATTTGGCTTAGATTGGGGCTGACCTTATCACAGGCACTTTCATCAGTCATGCTGACCTTGACTCTTCCTGAGGCAAGTTCAATTCTTGTTATTTTGGCTGTGCTTCATGCTCTCCCTAATGCCCTCACTCGCGCTGCTGTCTTCTGGACAGACAAAGTCTCTGCAGAGGATCTTGCAGATGTCATAACCCTCTCTTGGTGCTCTTGTCCGTCTCAGGGAAACTGACGCGGCGGGGCAGTTCGGACGCAGCCACTGAGATGGAGAGCCTGAGCGCCAGGCCCTCCCACTCGCATCACACACTGGTGAGCGACCTGCCGGACCACTCCAACAGCCATGGTGAAAACACAGTCAAGGAAGGTGCGTCTCAGGTGGGGCGTATGGGTCAGAGCTTCACATTTCCCTGTCTTTCTCTTACACCACCTGTTTCTGTTGTGTAGTTTCCTGACACTTTTGAACACTTGCATTTTTGCGTTCCATCTTTGGGTAACTTACTTGTTAGCCCTGCGTGGCATATCCAGGGTAGGAAGAGCTGTTGGGTACCCCAGGCCACACTCCGCTTCTCTAGGTAGACAGCAAGGAGCAGCAACTCATGTGTTCCTCACATGTCACAGGCCCAGGGGGTGAGAAAGCACTTTGGAAAACATGGAGATTCTGGGCTTCAGTTGCCTCTGTGACTTGTGTTGCGGGCCTTGTACACTTTCCCTGGGGTGGACGACCCCATCTGCCCCTTTGCATACAGCCTCTATTTAAGGTAAATACCTGTGTGCTTCCAGCAGAGCAAATAGGTGTTCCTGGGTGGGATTCAACTCAAGTTCTTATTCTTCAACAGACTAATTAACTCCTTTTCTTATTCTTATGCTCTCATAGGAGCATAAATGTAATCCATCTTTTCCCTGAACTGTACTTCAACTTTGAACTGACATCTATCAGTTGCCACCTTAAATTTATGTGGTATTATGTTTAACCAAAGAAGAATTCTTCTTGTTTGTTGTTCTGTATTAGACCAAAAACAAAATATTTTGATAGTCATAACCTTATGGGACAGTATTGCAATTAAGGTAGTCTGTATCAATATAGTCTATCACCCACAAGTCATTAAAATCTACCTGTTATTATCAATGAAGTCAGTCAGGCAGAAGTTAATCCTAACATTAGCCTTAAAGAAGCCAGTTGCAATTCACTTTTTCTGTAACTTTCATTATTCATCAGATATTACATGGCCTTTACAGCTTCAGCAGTTCCAAGAGAATTGAGAATAGCTCGAAAGTACAAGTCAAACATCTGTGAAAGTTACAGCTGTGATCATGATCATAATTTAAATATCAGCGTAACTGTCTAACTGGTGTAGCAGGGTAATATGAGGAAAACTAAGACGTTGTTTTCATTTTATTAGTGCGGTCTCAGATCTCTACTATCACAGTGGCCACCTTCAACACCACGTTGGCATCATTCAATGTGGGCTACGCAGACTTTTTCAGCGAGCATATGAGGAAGCTCTGCAACCAAGTGCCTATCCCAGAGATGCCTCATGAGCCCCTGGCCTGTGCAAACCTGCCTCGAAGCCTCACAGACTCCTGCATCAACTACAGCTACCTGGAGGACACGGAGCACATTGATGGGACCAACAACTTCGTCCATAAGAATGGCATGCTGGATCTCTCTGTAAGAAGCAAGAATTTTTGTTATGAAGGCTTGAAAGATATTGACCCCTTAGTTCAATTCGTACAAGGTTGGATAAAATGATCATACAGCTTCTTACAAGTACTGAATCTGAAAATTAAGAAGCTGTGTTTAAAAAAAAAAAAACTTCAGAAGGGTTTCAGCTAGTCCAGTGCACCTTTTGTTTCTTCCCAGTCACTGCATTAGATTCCATCTGATCTCTGAGAATTTTTATAATCCAAAATTATGAGCAAATATACAAAGCATATAGGTATACACACATTTACTTGGTAAACTTGTTCTTATCAGAATGAGAATAAGAGATTTATTTATTTCTTTTATTATAGAGCAACAAGACGACATGCCTCCTGTGTAGCCAAAGAAATGAATATAATTCCTTAAAAGATTTCAGCCTGCACACTTAAGAATGCCTGTTTTGAATATAGTTATTAGCAAATGAAAGCATTTTCATATCTTAAAATTATAGTCCACACGCAGTATTATTGCACACTAGGGAAGCAGGCTTAGCAAATAATTTAAAGTATTAAAATGAATAAAGACTCGTAATTTAAACATGCAAATACTAAACATTTAAAATTGAAGGGTAAATAATGATATAATTGTGAATGAACAAATGCTTCTCTCTTATGAACATAAGGCCGTCATTCTTTATTCATTTTGTGGAAAGGGCAAGGTAGATAACTGAAACACTGCGATTTTAAAAATCAGTCAAACAAGCCTTCCTTTGGGCAAATAATTGTCCCTTTAACTGACCATGTTTCAGTATTTCCATAACTGTCTATATTATAGCAGGTTTTGGACTTACATGAGATAGTATGTTTTTTAATTCTTTTAGTGATTTATATCCTGTATAATCATTACACAAGGTTCCGATGCAATATGGATAAGGATAACTGAAAATTGTCTGAATTATTTATGCCCAAATCCACAGCACAGCCTAAGGAAGTGGATTAAACAGAATAACCAAATCTATTAAGAAAGAAGTACAGATAATTTAATCGTTTTGTATTTATCCTCATTCTTAACAGGTGGTTCTGAAGGCTGTTTATCTTGTCCTTAACCATGACATCAGCTCTCGCATCTGTGACGTGGCTCTAAACATCGTAGAATGCCTGCTTCAGCTTGGGGTTGTGCCCTGTGTAGAAAAGAACAGGAAGAAGAGCAGCAACAAGGAAAACGAGGCTGTGGAAAAAAGACCAAGCGAAGGAACTTTTCAGTTTAAAGGTGTATCTGGAAGCTCCACTTGTGGATTTGGGGGCCCGTCAGCTAGTGGAGCTGGAAATGGTGGAGGAGGAGAAGGAGGAAGTGGAGATGGTGGAGGTGCAGGAGGTGGTGGAGGCGGAGGTGGCGGAGGTGGCGGAGGTCCTTATGAGAAGAAGGATAAGAACCAAGGGAAGGTAGGACTGAACCTCTTCTGTGTCCTCATGGACAGTGTTCTTCCCAGTGCTCGCTTGCCCAAAATTTATTGACTCAAAACAATCAGAAGGGCAAGACAATTATGGTTGTAGAAATCTCTTCGTTAAGTTCTCAGCAGGCATGTGTAGAAATAATTTGTGGAAACTGTATTCTCAATCAACAACCACTGTAAACCATCCAGTGTCAGAACTAATTCTTTGGTCATGTTATTGCTGCAGAATATCTCAGGTACATTACAATGTAATAATCCTAGGTAAGCCACCAAGGATGGCCTCTTTCTCCAGACATACAGGATCTAGTCTAAGTGACACCAGGCTAGACTTAGTCTAGTCTAAGTCTGTTGAGGCTACCATAACAAAATGCTACAGACTAAGTATTTTATTATATTTTAATGGTACAGGGAATTGAATTCATGACCTTGCGCTTACCAGGCAAGCCCTGTGCTGCTGAGCTGTATCCTCAGCCCAGACTAGTGTTTAGACAGCAGAAATTTCTTTCACACAGATTCAGACGCTTCAAGTCTAAAGCCAAAGTGCCAGCAGGGTGGGTTTCATTCCAGGGCTTCTTCACTTGGCTTCTAGATGACTAGGAAACTGTAGCACTATGTGTTCATATGGCCTTTTCTTTGCATATGTGTGGGAGCTGAAGTGTGGGAGGGAGACAGAGAAAGAGAGAGAGAAAAAAAGAAGATCAATCTACGTTTTTTTTGGTGCTGGGAATTGAACTCAGAACCCTGTGCTTGCCAGGTAGGCTCTGTGCCACTGAACTATATCCCGGGCTGAGAAGATCACTCTAGTATCTAGTATTTCTTCTAAAGGCTAGTCCCATCAGGCTGGGGTCCCAATATCTGACCTCATTTAATTCTAATTACCTCAGAAAGGCTAATTTCTAATATTTCCATCATTTGAGAAATCAAGGCTTCAACAGAGGAATTTTAGGAGGACACAAGCAATATAGTTTCCCTTAATATAAAGTTCTTCCCTGATTGAGTAACACGTTCTCAGTCAGTAACTTTAACCTCAGTTAAGGAGAGAGCGAGGGAAGAGTTTTGCTTGATCAGTTTGTAGATCTGTTTGACACTGGTTTGGTACAGGAACAACTCTCCTAGGCTCAGTCCTCATGTGCCTCCCTGTGCCCGATCCCAGACGCTTTCATCTTTTGTTACTGATTGTTTCTAAATTTCATTTCCTTAGCTTTGGCAGGACCAGTTATGACCTCTGTACATAACATTAAGAATTCATTTTATTCCTTGAGTTTAAATACAAATTACCATAGTTTAAATCCATATGATTTAACACTGATTTCAGTTTGAGGCTTTACCTGGAAACCTGTTCAGAAGTTGAAATGAACAAGAAATCTGAATCTCTAATAGGTAGCAATCTCATGTCATGTCAAGTGTTTATAAAAGTAAGATTACACTGCGTAGAATTTTGCCATCTGTATACATTTTATAAATTGTAAAATGCCTCTGTGTTTTTATATGGTGTCATGTTTTTACACCAGAATAAGAATTCCTTCCTCTTTTGTAATTTCCATTCTCTTTTCAATCCCACTTGGAACATACTTAATGTGTATTTATCTTCTGAGCCCCTTCATTACGTGGCTTTTATACACCTTCCCAGTATCCATGGACTCTGGTCCAAATCTTGCTTCAATATTGTTGGATTTCTCATCCCTTCCTTTAGGATTTTCTTCTCCTGTCTTCATCATGTATCTATATATTATCCTAGATATTACAGCTTGACACTATAACTGTTTGGACCAAAACTGTCACTGTTGGTCTGTGTGAGGTGTTTAAAGGTCAGATGACATAGTCTTTAAAGAGTCACTAAGAGTTAAATGTTGTGTACCTAGTTAGTTCTCAAAATAACATTACCTATTTTTAGTACAAAGAATTTATCAAATGAAATTTATCAGTAGGTCAAGTGCCTTGTGTTTGTAATTTACAAAGGTCTGCTTTGCCCTAAAACCATCTGTCATTTTCAGATGTGGAATCAGAGAGTTTATCTAATTTTGCAATCTAGCAGTACTGGAAGCTTGGGGAACGGATTAAGACCAAAAGAAAGGTCAAATTTTTGTTGCTGTATTGGCTACCAACTTAATACTGAGAGCTTCAAATGTTTTCTGATATCTGTGATTTCTGTTTGTAGCTTTATATATCTTTCTGAACATCTCCTATGAAATCCCAAGGACATGTGAAGAACTAAAAACCTGAGCAAATATTTACAAAGAGCTTTTTTAGACCCAGAGAATTTTTAAAGTAACATAGCAATTTTAAAATATCTAGTTGGCATATATAATATATATTTCCAAATAAGCCCTTTCCGGGGTGACTTTTCCTGAGGCACTGCTCCTTTGACTATGTTCTCTAGTGACTATGTGCACTACCCAGAGGCTCTTGACTACGGGAGTCAGTAAGGACTGAAATCTGATTCAAACTCGGTTCACAGAGCCACTCCTCCGAGGCCTTATCCACCAAGAGGGCTCTGTTTTGTCTAATTTAATCACCAAGAGGGGATGACTATTTTAGGGTACATAATGATGTCCCAGAGGATAGCAGTGCCCTATACCAAGAAATAATAATTAACATGTGTTTTGCTTTTATTAGGGGCCTTACATGTTTTGACTGGGCTCTCACAGCCCCAGAGATAGGTATTATGATTCCCACTATGTAGAGCAGAGTGGTTAAGTGGCTTTCCTAAATTATACAGTAACTAAAGCTTGACATTAAGTCTTAACTCCTAACTAAAGGTGATTTCTTGGTTGGTAAATATGCCTTGAAAGAGGGGGCTCTGGGTCTGGGATGGCTTTGCAAAGCAATCCTTGGGTGATGGGGACGTGTAGCACTATCCTCCCCCCATTCATGCTGCTGACCCGTTCATCAGAGGTAGGCTGCCTCCAGGGAAACAGCATAATGCTGGTCTGATGGTGGCTGCTGCTGTCCAGCTGGAGGCAATCCTGGAGAGGCACTCAACTGAGAGCTGTCAGCTAGCAACACATCAGACAGCTCAGAAAAAGAACATTTTCTTCCTGCAGAGAGAATCTCTGGCGTCCAGCACTCTCTCCAGTAGGGAAATTTGAAGATAAGCAAAGAAGGACCAGTTATAGAACTCCGGTGGAGCAGAGATTCTGCTCCTCACATAAAGCAGATGAGAATGTCTGCATAGCCCCTTCACCCTCTCCACCCTGCCCACACTAACGTACTCCCTCTGTAAGTGGCCCCAAAGTTTGTCATCCCAACCATATGACCAATGAAAAAGTCTCTTACAATTTCAGGGCAAGTCTCATCTGTTATTTCATTTGCACAGTAAACTTATGAAGTAGAAAAAGCAGCTATTAGAGTCCTTGACTCACAGGCAAAGAAACTAAAATACAAAAAGATGAGATAAACTATGTAATATCATATGCAAGTAAGGACGAAGAGCTAGAATCCCAGGGCCACAGTGCATGTGCTGAGGGCTGAAGGTAGCTAGGAGGACTGAGGGTGTCTGCCACTACCACAGGTAACAGCTCTGCACACTGGGCTCAGCCTCTTCCCTTAGCATCAGGGTCTTCATGCTTCTTTGGAAATACAGTAGTTCTAGGTGGCTCCTTTTTGGGGAACCACACTCTCCACTCACAAAAAGAGAGGAAGGGAAAGAGCAAAGGACAGAATGACGACAGTTCTCGCAGGACAGCTTCCTGTATAGCCTCAAGAGAAGAACCAAGTGGCCTGTTTAGAAAGTTCTTTGTATCCTCACTTTGCTTGTGCTTGTGTCCTGTGGTACAGCAAAAGAATATAATTAGAAAATTTCCTCAAAAATGTAAGAAATTGTCATGAGATTCCAAAGTTCCAAGTATTGGTCATTTCCCAAAGTTGAGCAGTAATCCTTACCTGCTGGCATTATCAGACGCCTTCTGACAAGGGTAGTTTCTATGGAAAGCATTCTGCCTTCATCTCTGATAGTCCCACCATGCCTTTCTAGGTAGCTGTTCCGATGGTCTGTGAAGTATACAAAGCAGTGATGATGAACCTTTTAGAGCTTTCAGTACTGATACAGAGCAGATATTCTAATAAAGAAATTTGTGTTCATATCCATAAGCACCAGAGAATATTCAAAATGTGATTTCTTTCTTTTAATTCAAGTGTTAGATTTTAGAAAATTGAGTTCATTTCTTGAGCCCTTGACAATTCTCTTTCCCAACTTGCAGTTGCTTATTGCAAACCAGGTGAACTTTATTTAAATCATAAAATATGTAGACTCTTAGTGGCAAAAAGATTTCAATGATAAAGTAAACTGACTGCTCCTTGTTTCTCGGCCATGGGCTTTAGGAGGAAAGCACACCTGTAAGCAACCATAGGCTGGCCCTCACCATGCTCATCAAAATCGTGAAATCTTTGGGATGTGCCTATGGTTGTGGAGAAGGACATCGAGGGCTCTCTGGAGATCGTCTGAGACACCAGGTATTCCGAGAGAATGTAAGAGAATTAAAGTAGATTCCATTTCCTCTCCCTCTTCCCTCTTCCCTCTCTCCAGTTGAGGAATGAGTCCTTTGACAATGAGGGTCAGTGTTCCCTAAAATATATTGTATTTTATGGAGATTGTTAATATCGTCTTGGGGTGGGAGGATTCCCACAAGATATCTCAAGACATCTAAAACTGGAGTTTAGGAAAGTTTAATTGGGAAAACTCTTCTGCCTCCTGCCTAAAGCAGACCAACCACCCGTTGGTGGAAGAATGCACAATTGGAATGTGTGAATGGCAGTTCGAAAGGAGAGATGAGCACGGTCAGCAAACTCCTGACTTTATATCAGGGAAAAGGATCAAAGTTAGGACTCAGTCTGTTGTTGTTACTTAGATATGGAAAATGGCCCTTATTGGGACAAAACGGGACTATAAAAGTAGCCAGTCATTTTCTGGCTGCTTTGCCTGAGAATGAACCTCGACTTCTAGATATCTGAGATCTTACCCCTCTGAACTGTGTGAAACCCGAAACTCTGCGCTTCCTCTTGCCCAAGAGTAGCTCTGCCATAGAACGCGGTCTTGTTCTGGCTCACTTTCCATCGCCTGCACTGACTGCTACACTTCCTGGCTGATTGGAGTGATAATGTACTTTCACAGTGAGCCTGAGCTGGGACGATTTCCTCACACATACATCTGAATTGAAACTGTAAGAAAATATTCTCTTAAAGTGAAGGATTTGATGCAAATCTGAGCCCAGAAAACCCTTCAGCACATCTTGGCAGAGTTTTGGGATCATGTCAAAGTCTAATACCAGCCTATTTTTCTTTGGTGTTAGGCTTGGACATGAAGTGTTCACACAGCATTAGCATGCTGGG
This sequence comes from Dinomys branickii, assembly GCA_004027595.1. NCBI lineage: Eukaryota > Metazoa > Chordata > Mammalia > Rodentia > Dinomyidae > Dinomys > Dinomys branickii. The sequence continues at coordinate 10,266 of PVLD010005188.1, forward strand.
GTTCTTGATTATTGTGTTATCTGTCATCTGTTTATTTGTCCACCTTTCCTTTATATTTTGTTATGTTCTATTATTTCCATTTCTTATGTTTATATGGGGGTTATATTCAATGTAATTGACTTGAAAATTCTGAAATTCAAACATTTTGACCATGATTAAGATTTTGGGGTCAAAATTTAAAAGTCAAAACAGTAATAAGGAACCAGAAAGCTTACATTGCTTCCATCTATGCACATATGTCTGCAAATTTAGAACTTTTAAATTCTGACACAATATGAAATAAAGCCTAGCAGGTTAAGTAAACCCCATCACTCCTCGGGCAGGACACCCGTCTCATGAGATGAAGAGCTGAAATGTAACAAAAAGTGCCCTACTCTAGTTGCAGGTACAAAGTGGCTCTGCCAACTGTGTCTGGTCTTTCTGAATTTGCAGAAAGCCAGGCTGGTTGGGTCAGGAGTGGCCCTTGCTAGTATCGGTCCAACATGCTTTCTCATCCAAGAGCACAGCATGCCTCACTGAGTTCGCCCAGGTACCTTCATACCTGGCTTCCAGCTTGACCCAAGGTGCAGTCACTCCATCATCTGCTAGGCCTTCACCAGGCGCACTGTGGTGGTCGTGTGTGCTTACCCATGTTCAGTAAGCACATTGCCCGAGAGATATAAGTTTGAAAGATTCCACTGAAAAATGTCTAGTTCAAGAAGTTAGTCACATATTTCTCTACCATTAGATTTTCAGAAGTTACCCTTTTTTAAAAAAAAAAAGTACAAAATATTTCTTACTTTTAGCAGATCATAGTCTCTATATCTTCTTTTTTAAAGAAACAGATTATTTAATGACATTCATTAAAATGCTTAGTGATTTAATGACATAATCCTATGATACTCCTTAGATCATTAATGTACTCATTACCTGGCAGTACCAAATTATTAAAAAGAAATTTATTCATTCTTTAACACTTTTATATCTGTTGAAGATGTTTAGGATGTTCATAAGCTAAATATTTAAGGCTCAACAATCTTATTTTTAAACTTGAACTTCCCATTAAACTCATGCAGAACATGTAGATAGCCTAAGATCCTCAAAGAATGTATTTGAAATTATGCCCTTATGGTGTATTTTATAGAAAACATGGAATAATCTGTATTTAAGGACTTTCCATTCTAGTATTTTGAAAGTTGTTTGTAAATATTAAAGTGAAAGTCTTCACAAATTCTTTATGGAATAATAATTGAATTTTTGTGTAGAATATATTTTACCTAAGTGCTTTGCAAACTTCACTTTATAACACAGCATGTATTCTGTAAGAAATAAATTAATAAAATATATGAATTTACTTGGGATCTGGCAACCAATGAATTCTGTGGGAATAAGAATACCTAATTTCAAATCTGCTAATACATAATAAGCAAAAAAAATGTTTTCAAGTCCATTTGAATATGATACAGCCAGAAAGATTAAACAAGATAACACCAAAATAGCTGCCAATTGTGTAGCTATTTTCAATTTTCCTCCCTTTTTTTTACTTTTTGTCTTTCACTCTCAGAATTTCCAAGTATCTTTCCCTGGAGCTTTGTCAAAATTATAGTGCAATTTAAGGTTTTTTTGGATTATCATGAAGAGCCTGTCAGTAAAATTCTGCTTCTCAGGCACCACCTTCCTACTCTGACTGCCATGCCTCTGTCCGGCTGTGCGAGGTTCTGTGTCTTCAGCTATGGTGCCCTCCCTAGCTGTCCCTCCCTTCTTGATACTTTGCCCTTTCATTTCAACCCAAAGGCTTCTGCCATTTCCCCACTCCATTCCATCAAGACGGGCTTTTTGTATCTCTTTTGTTCACACATAGTTTTTCTTTCACCAAAATACCAACTGATCTGTTACCAGTCATCCTAACTCTTTTTTTTGAAAATGGATGGTATATAAGCACATTTCCAAAAAACATCATTTTTGAACTATTAATGAAATGAATATATATCACAGGAGAAATAACTCTAGATTAGGAGACAGACACTGACTTCTCCTCTTTGATTCTGCTGTTGAATTTGTGGTATCAACTTGGAAAAAGTCCTTGGCTTCTCTGAGTTTCACTTCTCAACTGTAATAAAGGAATACTCAGCAAATCATAGAGATGTCAAAGTCAAATGTGATGCGTGCACATGCAGGAAATATGTTTTAAACAGCAAAGCATCACACACATGGAATTTTTATTTTGATAGTAAAAGAGAGCCAGAAGGCCCCCGGCACTGCCAGCCGGTACCGGCATTTTATTTGCTGCCTTCTACAGCCAATAATTGTCATTTCATTGGTTCTGGTGGCGGGAACTATATCCTTTTCCTTTACCAGGTGGCAAAATTATTTGTTGGATCCTAAGAAATAGGCTGTTATTTTGAGTAACAGTGTTTAGCCAGTGATCAATTGTTTTTCATACTTACGAGGCTAACTTCTGTTTAAATACCATATTTTCTGAACCGAATTCAGACACATAAATAAACAAATTGGGCTTTATTTTATACTGCTTCAGTGTCTCAGCAAACTTTCCCTCTCTGCTGTATAAGAGGACGCTGGAGCCTACTTCCTACCCTCTTTGCCCTCAGTTCCTCCACCGCACCTACTTAGTGTGTAAGTGCTCAGCGTGGGCGCGTCACGGCCCCTCCCCCACACAAAGCCTCCTGCGCTGATAATTCTGTCACTTACCCTGGTTTTACACTTTGCATTATTTTCATTAAGATCTTAAAATCTTGATCTTGGTGAAGATACTGAACTCCTCCTGGGACCAGTATTAGACTTTAGCTTTGGGGTTTTCCTGAGCAGTGATTCCTCCTTCTGCAAGTTCGCAGGGATTGCCCAGTCTGTCTCTGTCTGCTTAGACAAGAGCGGCTAGCAGGGTTGGTTGGCACCAGCCAGCGGGGGTGGATGGAATTCTTTTTTTTCTGAAGGCTTCTGTCTTAGACTGATTAATGTCTGTAGCTTAAGCTGGTACTTTTGACTTTTTCACTTTTCTTCCTTCATTGCAGGCCCAGAACTGCCTCACTAAGCTATACAAGCTAGATAAGATGCAGTTCCGCCAAACCATGAGGGACTATGTGAACAAGGACTCTCTCAATAATGTAGTGGACTTCTTGCATGCTTTGCTAGGATTTTGTATGGAGCCGGTCACTGACAGTAAGTAAAGCTGCCCCTGAGTACTACGACCAGTTGATGTGAGGTGAGACAGGTAGTGTTTCAAGGGCATACCGAATCTGTGGGGATAGAATTTAAAGAAGAGGTATGTATGCGTGCATGCACATGTGGGTGTGTATCTGTGAGAGTATAAGCAGAAAGCCTGCCCATCATCTTTGATGGCATGTTTTGTCCTTAGAGGACAATTACCTCTGGGAATGAGAACTGGATAAAGCTTGTGGCATCCTCACCTTAACTGTCCAATCTTTACATTACTAGTCATAGGCCTGTTGTATCTCACATGACTTTCTCCTATATGACTTCACTATAAGTCTAGGGACAGGAAATATATTTATTAATTCAACAAATATGAAATGGGCATCTATGATGCATCAGGCATGGTGCCTGATAATTTTTTCACAATAGAAAATACCAAAAAGCAAATAAATGCAAGTGGTTGCAGTAAATATAGAAATAATATGATTTTTACATATACATATAGAACTAATTTTTTAAAACTAAGCTAAAGAATCCATACATAGGCCTATAACCTATTTCATAGCTCCAATATGGAACCCTAAGTTACTATATTAGGTTTCCCACCATGAGGACACAATACCCCATATCTACAATTTAAAGGACAAGATGTTTAAACTGGCTCAATGTCCAAGGGGTTCAGTCCATGGTAAGCTGACTCCAGGGCAGAAATACTGTGGCAGAGAAAGTCACTCAATTTACTGTGGCCATGAAGCAGAGCAGGGAAATAGTACCATAGAGAAATGGGCAAGGGACCATGTACACTACTCAAGGTTACACCTCTATGACTCACCCCGGCATACACAAGAGTGTGATCTACTGATCTGCTAGGAATTTTTTAATCTAATAAAGTTGGCATGTCAAGATTAACAGTCACAGTTATGCTGCATTTATAATAAACTCAACCCCTTTCATACCATTTGGATGCAAATGCAGTAATCAACTGAAAACTTTTATTCTTCATAGTACGCGTGAATGTTCATAGTTAATTAATTTATATTGAACACATGCTTGATAAATTTTGGAGCAGTTTTCCTGGTGAATCCCAGGCTTTATTATTTGAGTCTCACACTTAAAAATATTGCTCATCAATAGAAACATAATCTATGTTATCAAAATTACTTTGAGCCAAGCGTATAAATTTTAAAAGCAATGAATTGAGGGTTGTAGTTGAGATCTCCAAGAGAGTTCTTGCTTCCAAACTAATATTCTCTAAGTTATATGAGATAGGAACTCTAAGCATAGACTAAACTATTTCTTTTGGTAATGTAAAATCTAGAAATAACCCCATCATTTGGCACATGCAGTGAGAGGTTGGTAATAAAATGTGTTATTTTAAGGCGATGTGTTCCTCCTGGGATTCTTGAGATGTGGAAGTGAATCACAGTGAATGGATCGGCCAGACGGGTCCCTGTGTGATCTTAAACTGCGTCTGCCTTTCGCACTGGTAGTGCACTAGCACACAGCATTCTCTGGCAAAGCTGCTGAATACCTGTGCCCTTGGGCCATGTGGGGATTTGTGAAACGCTGGTGTAAAACATTATGGAGACAGACGGAGCTCAGCCCCAGGCACTGTATATGTGCGCGAGCCGGAAGGGGGTGCTCTGAGGGGTGTTGTAGGCTTTTCCCCTCCACCTATCTAAGAAACTCCTGGGAACATTCTGCAGCTGGTAGCGGGATTGTTTTCGTATCTATGTGAGTCCCCTCCTTATGTTCCTCTCTGGTTCTTGCTTTCTGCTGCCCAGCTCAGCTGGCTGGCCCTACATCCCTCTGCTTCTGACACACTGAGCAGTTTCCACTAAGTAGCCAGCCTTCCTCCTCACCACAAAGACTGTATCAGATCAACTCTTTCTCCCTTAAAGGGACATTTGGCAGGTCAATCTTTAAGAGTGATCGCTTACTAGAAACGGCATCTTTTTTTTTTTTTTGTACCGGGAATCGAGCTCAGGACCTTGTGTTTGCCAAGCCATGCTCTGTGCCACTGAGCTATATCCCAGCTAAAAGTGGTCATCTACTCAAAAACTACTCTAACTCTAAAGTCAATAGTCAATCCCTTTTCCTTTTGCTAAGACTTATCAGTCAAAATACTCTGCCAGTTCCACTGGAAATGCTGTGGGAAAGACAGTGAATGTTATGACTCACTTGTTTCCAGGTTTGCACAGAGGTTGTTAAACTGGCTGTCTTTAGTCCTCTGTTTCTGTATTTTGTGTATCTCTTCCCTATTTCCTGCGTGCAAAATATTTACTTCCTTGCTCCTTCAGACTGTGTAGCTTAACAGAAACTTTGTCTGTAACTTGTTCCTTTACATTCCAGACAAGGCCGGGTTTGGAAACAACTTCACCACAGTAGACAACAAATCCACAGCCCAGAACGTGGAAGGCATCATCGTCAGTGCCATGTTTAAGTCCCTCATCACACGCTGCGCTTCCACCACACACGAACTGCACAGCGCCGAGAATCTGGTGAGAAGACTCCCTGCGTCTTCCCACAAGAGTTCTGTGTCTGCTCTCACAGAGTGGGTCTTGAGCAACACAAGCTGAAATTTTAAATATCCATTTTCCCCAAAATCACCGGTAACTCACAGCGAGGCCTTAGCAGTGTTTGTCTCCTTGTTCCTCACTGCCCTACCTGCAGGTCAACTTCTCTTTCATCTCAAACGCTGCGTAGCATTTGGTGAAAGCATTTCAAGGTATTTTGAGCCCTTCAGAAAGAAGGTGCCAGAGCACCATTTATGGGTTGGTGAAATATTAAAGGATGTTACACCAAGCATTATTTGAAACTGTATGTACTTTTTAAATTAATGCACATATACTGTTAAAACTGTTGTTTCATTTTTTATTAAACACTATACTCTTTTAGCTATCCTTAAAACGCTATGCTATCTAAGCAACTGAAGTCACAAGCAGCGTGGTGGGAGAACCAGCGCAAAGGTTAGCGCTTATTTGCTCCCCAGGAGGTGGGTCTTGGAATACCAAATGGAGTTGAAGCCTGACCACTCTGTCATCAATAGATGAGTTCGGGTTTCCTTGGGAAGCAAAGGAGCAGTCTCTAAACTACCAATCTTTTGGGAATTATTACTTTCATGTAAAATCAATCCATTTGCACATTTGGACATCATTTGCTAATCTGCCTATATCAAGGGTGATACTTTAAATAATTCAAAACTATTGAAATTATTCACTTTAGATAAACAGAATAAAACCCTACACCAAAGAAAATTTATGATTGCCGATGGCCAAAGCTAATCCAAAAAGGTCCTTGGAATTCCAGTGTATAACATAGGCATGATCCCTCCATTTGTTTTGTTCATAGCTCTGCGTAATTTACCAAATGGGCTATAGTATATGAATAGTCAACCTTTATTCACAACTTCGCGTACCAGAGAAACATTTTAAGCCTTTTCTTTACATTATTGTGAATTTGGTTTTGATCCACTATTTCACAGGAATGACTGGAAATCAAACTTTAGTCATTCTTCCCTTTATCCACTTCACAGAGTAATACAAAGATGCCCAAGTCTTGGTCAGCATCCAGGGCCTGGGGAGGCTCCTTCAGGCCCAGTCAATTCACAGATCGTATTTCACACAGTGCTCTCTGCTGTGTGCTGAGGGCCGTGTGCTGAGGGCCATGTGCTAAGGGCCGTGTGCTAAGGGCTGTGTGCTCGCAGAGGAGTTTGGCGCCCTTGCTCTCCAGGGTCTTGCCCATTTCCATGGAGCTCTTCCACAAAGGAGCTACTGATGCGCACATGGTGCACACGGGGCCCCGCTCCTCCCAGCCCCAGGGGACAGTCTCACCATGTCATTCTCAAGTATCATTTCTTCTACTTTCCTAAAGATTCTAGGCAAAATTGTCTCAGTGGCTTTAAGGTTTTGAGAGACAAAACTATAAAAGTAAGTAAGTGTTGTTTTATTTTTTTTAGGCTTTTCATTCAACTTTGCCATGAACAGGGAAAAAAAATACAAAAGTACCTCTTTAAAGAAGACAGAGGAGGAAAAGCTGGTGTAAAGCTTAGTCTCTAAAATACAAAGTCCTATATATACTTTTAAAAGGTGACTCATCAATGTATCTAGTATTAATAGATCTGTAGCCTAAACTTCATAGTTAAGTTTAGATTAAACTGGCCTACAACATCCATCTTACTTGCTAAATGTGTGTAGCAAAATCCCACTTCTATTGAGTAACCAGGCTTTGTTTGAAGTACATGGAGGATTTATCAGTTTTGTCATAGTAATGCACAAAATTTGGAGAAGCTGAACAGGGACTGAACTCTTCAGTCTAAATAAAATTGTATCTACCTTATTCTGTAAGCATCATCATTAAGTCATAACTGAATGGGACTCCAATGATGAAAAATATGTATGGATATCTTTCTAGCTAACTCTCCGAATATGAAGCTTGGTAACCATCGTTTTTCATACTGAGGATGACTGGCCGTGTTCTCGGCACTGTTCTACAGGAACCATGGTGTGCCATAAATTTCAACAGCAGTAACTGACTTTCTTTTATGATTCCAGTGTTTATCTGAACCCAAGGAGTTGCCTTCTCCTTCTCTCCCTGTGACACTCGTCATACAGCCATCTTTCATTTCTCAGACTTTTCTCTTGCTTTCAAACAGGGGCTGTACTGTGACATCCGTCAGTTGGTCCAGTTTATCAAAGAAGCTCACGGGAATGTCTTCAGGAGAGTGGCTCTCAGCGCTTTGCTGGACAGTGCTGAGAAGTTAGCACCAGGGAAGAAGGTGGAGGACAGTGAGCAGGAACCCAAGCCTGCAGGCAGTAAAAGGTTGGAAGCTTCAGCTCCCTGAATATTCGCGATTTCCTGTGCCAGTGCAGTATTGTGTCCAAAGGGTCCCGGATCTGGTTTAATTTTAGTAAAGGCGTAGTAAGACTCTGTTGTGTAAGTGGTGTCATTGATATGCTTGAACTGCAGCTTAGAAAAGGAATTAGCTTACTATTAAGTAAATACCACTTCAATAAGAATCAGAGTTCAGTTTTCCTCAACTTTTCATATATTTGAATTTCACTTCTTAGCTCTAAATAACATGGTAAAGTATGATCTGTACTTTATTCTCTTCTACGTGAAATTTATGTTTTTATCCAGAAAGGAAAAATAATTTCTGATACCACATCATCCTGTTCAGTAAGTGATATTCTGCATGTGGCAAAAGACAAATTGCTATACACCACCGTGTTAATTATTCTTCTAGCAAACATACACTTATTTTATATTGATTATATGTTAAATACCACTTATGAAGATGAAAAAAACTCCTAAATTCGAAGTTCTGCTTGCAGTTAAGGATTCTGCAGTGGTATTGGTAAGGGAGAAGTCAGAGTGAGTCAAATTGTAAGGTTTAAACTCTGTAAAGTGTAGGCTCATGGTGACAAAGGATTGCGAGTCACACCCGCTATGTGTAACAGATGTTTTGCTTTATGGAACATGTGAAGCACGAAGTGGGTGTCCTGATCTGTTGTGATGGGTACAATGCGACATTTGCATAGGTCAGAGGCGGGAAGCGTTGTGGATAAAGGCCAGGTGTCCACGGCACCCGAGGAGTGTCGCAGCTTCATGTCCGGTCGCCCCTCGCAGACTCCAGAGCAGTAAGTAGCTGACATTATCTCCAGCTCAGAAGTCTGGGCCCTTCACGCTTTCCTTTTCTAAGCACCTGCTTGCTGTTCTGTTGCTATTTTGTTACTTGGGTTTTCAGGTTTTTGTTTTCTTTGATCTTTGCCTTATTTTTACTTTTCATGCCCAGTGTCACTAACATCTGCAGGCTAAGCCAGACAAGCAACCGGGCCTTACAGAGCCTCCGGAGCTGCCTTTCTTACCTCGTCTTGTCCCCTCCCTGCCTTTCACACACACTGCTACACACAAATCTTTAAGAATAGAATGGGTATTAGCCACTTCCTTGCTTAAAATCATTTACAGTTTTTTTGGTGCATAAATGGCCAACAATACAATCTATGAAGGTTTTCTAAACAGAAGGAAAACAAATTTGTCCAGGGCTCGGTTTTAGCTAAAATATAGATTCTACTCCAGAGCACTGTGCTCCTCCCCTGAAGTCCATTCCCTTGATATCACGTGTTCTTCACTTTCGATAATGGCAGAAATCAAAGCCATCTTTCATGAGCAGCCTCTGAAGTGTGAGGGTTGAAGCAGCTTCCCGGTGGGGTAGCAGCGGCAGTCCTCCACAGGTGCGTTAGGAGTGGCTCACAAGACATTTGTCAGTCTGTCTGCAGAGGAAACAAGGAGCAGTCAGCATCCAGCCTCCCAGCCTGCCACCCCTGACAGCAAGCTGTCAGGGGGCACAGCTCAGGCAGCAGCTGGTACACACAACCCCTCCCAGTCAGCCACAGAGGAGCAGAGCTCAGCACCTCACAAGTTCTGCAAGACAAAGTCTCTCTGTTTTTTTATACTAAAGGGGAAGAGTGTATTGGTTGCATTCTGACTGTGGTATAAACAGGACTGAAACGAAAATTTACTTCTGTTGCCTCTGTGTGTGTGTGTGTGTGTGTGTGTGTGTGCGCGCGCGCGCGCGCGCGGGCTGCGCTGATGAGGGTGCAGCGCTGAGAGGGAATGCTCTCACCTCTAGTCTGTTACCCAGTCACAGTAGGTGCTTCCACACCTAGGGCTGTGTCATAGCCAAATTCCTTTTCTGGTTTGTCATAAATCAGACAGTTTCCTCTACCCTCCTCTATTCTCCACCTACTTACTTATTTTCTTGGCTCTGGGAATCGAACTCAGGGCCTCGCACTTGCCAGGCAGGCGCTGTGCCGCTGTGCTGTGTCCGCAGCCGCGTCTCTCCACTCCGACCTCTCCCCTCCTTGACTTGCTCTCCCCTCACTCCCTCCCGGGCTTCCCCTCTCTCCCTGCTTTTGTCTGACACAAATACCATCAGCAAAACATACTTTTCGTTGTTTTTATTTATTTTCCTCAAATGTTTTTGGTCTTCCTTCCTCTCTGAGACTATATATGCAATGCTGATAGATAATAAATGGTAAGAATTAATTATTGCATTCGTTTATATAGTAACTGCCATGTACACGTCAGGTTGACCCTCACCTAAAGTTGTGTGTGAAGGCTGGAAACGCAAGCTTTCTACCAGCACGTTGTTTCTGAGTTTCTTACAGCATCTCTCAATCTGCAATTACTCTTCTCTCCCTTCTTCCTACCCTGCAAATCACCTCTAAACTCCCTCTCTTCCCACCCTCAATTCCATGTATAAAAATATTACCAAAACCCTGTCACTTTTCTTTCTTTCATTTTCTCTGCTCTTTTTTCTGCTTTCCTTCTTTCCAGGCTATTTTCTTTTTCCTTTTTCCTTCCTTCAGCCTCCACCTCCCAACATACTTGTCATCAGTGCTATTTCGTTGTCTTCCTGGGTTAAAAGTAAAGATTGTTTAAAATTTTAAATTATATGCCTGATGTATGGTTGGTTCTATAGATGCTGATGGAATCAGTAGTTCTCTTCCAGTGGGGCAGTGATCAGAACTGAACTTACTGTGTTAAGTAAGTTCAATCAGTGCACAAACACCAAAAATGACCCAAGTCAAGGTTACGTACAATACAGGGCCATACACTCGCTTAAAGAGGTGTGCGGAGAGCTGATAGTGTTTTCTGCACCTGCTGACCTTCAATCTTCCACACAAAAACATGACAGATGTGAGAAAACAAGGCAACAGAATACCTCCAAAACCTCCTAACTCTCTCAAATCTGACCTCACAGGCAACGAAGTGGAGGAAATTTTTCAGGCAAAGAACTCAAAAACCAAATGTTAAAATGTGGAAGAGGTCAAAGGAAGAATAAGCAAATGCATAAATTATTCTGTGACCTCAGAGATGATATCAATAAGCAAAGGATTTAATTAATAAGATGTTCATTAAGCTTAAAGAATACACAACAGTTGATTGAACTAAAGAAAAAAATGCAGGGTGTGAATGACACATTAGTAAAGAATGAGAGGTTATGGAAAGGAATCAGGCAGAAATCCTGGATATGGAAAATTCAATTAAAAATATGGACGGTGGGTACAACTAATCTGAGGAGAGATTATCAGGGCTTGAAAAGTTGATGTAGTAGAACATACATCCAGTGACAGCCTAAAGACAAAACACCACAAAAACTGTATCCAATAATTGCTAGATAACTTGGGGGAAACTCACTAAGTATTATAGGAGTTAAGGAAAGATTAGACAACAAAGGTATAAAAAAATTTTCTTTACCAAAATAATAGTACAGAATTTTACAGGTTTAGGGAATGAAATGAATAGCCAGATACATGAGGAATTTAGAACTCCAAATACCTTCTTTTCCCCAAAATAAGACCCCACTAGTTTCTTGCTCAGTGGCTACTCTGGAAGGCAGGTGAGACAAGGATAGGCTTGTTGGGGCTGCCATTTTTGATCTCTCATCTTCCAATTATTTTCCAGCTACATTTTATTTTGAGGAAAACACAACAGTCATAAACAGAAAAGAGCCTTCCCACCACACAGCATAGTCAAAATCCCAAATATTTAGCACAAAGAGAATATTACAATGCTGAGAAAAATGACGAGTAATTTATAAAGATCAGCCTACCCAAAAAACAGTAGATTTCTCAATTTAAAAATTAAAGGCCAGGAGAGCTTAGAGAAAAGTTTTTCAGTCCCTGAAAAAAAATGATTGCCTAACAGATTACTATGTCCTGTAAAATTACCATTCAAAATTGACAGAGAGATGAAAACTTTCCACAACAAACAGAATCTAAAGAAATTCATGACCATTGTTATGGTTTATATCTAGATGTCCTCCCAAAGCCTGGACCTCTTCTAGGTGGAGCTTTGGAAGGTGACTGGATCATGGGGACATGATAGTCATCAATGGATTAGTTTACTGATGAGTTCATAGTTAAATGTAATTTTCAAGGTAAAGCCTGGGTGGAGGAGGTTGGTCCCTGGGAGTAGGACCCATCTCCCTCTCTTCTCCCTTCATCTTTCTGCTTTCTACTACCCTGCCATAGATGGTTTCTCCTCTGCCATGCTGCCCTGCTTTGGAGCCAGCCAACTGTGGATTCAAATCTCAACAAACAATGAGCCAAAATAGATCTTTCCTGCTTTAAGTTGTGGGTGCTGGGTACTGTGTCTCAGTGACAAGAAAGTAACCTACACAAACACCTAGTTAGCACTGGAGAAATTACTTAAGAGAATTCTAGACAGAGTGAGCCAGGCCAACATTATCAAAGAACCAAAGAAAAGAATTCATCTAACTGGGAGAGTAGTTTAAAAAAAGGAATCATCACTGGAAAAATAATACAATAACAGGACTCAGCAGGTACCTTTGAATAATAATGCTCAATGTACGTGGTTGTAACTCCCCAGTCAAAAGGTACAGCCTGGCAGATAGGGTGAAAAATAAAGCCTAACTATATATTGCCTGCAAAAGAGACACATTTGACCAAAGCACACACACAAACGAACACCCAAAAACCGCAAGTGAAAGAATAGAAAATGATACTTCCTGCAACCAGAACCTGAAGCATGTAGGAATAGCTCTCTTAATTTTAACAAGGAGAACTTGAAGCCAAATCAATTAGAACAGAAAAATAAGGTACTAGCAATAGGAACAACTCAGCAGGAAGAAATAACAACTATAAGAACATGCACACCAATGTTGGCACACCCAGTTTCATAAAACAAAAACTACTAGACAGTAAAGGACAGACAGACACCATTATTGTCACAGTGAGGGACTTCAATACCCTACTCTCACCGGGCAACCAGAAAAAAATCAACAAAGAAATATTAGAGTCTAACCACACTACTAATCAAATGGAATTAATGGATGTTCACACTAAAGAAAAGATAGCCTTTTAACAAATAGTGCCGGGAAAACTGGTTATCCACATGTGGAAGAAGTAATTTAGTTTTTCACCCAGCACTGTAATCAGATGAAAATGCATCAAAGAGCTATGAAAATAGGAGCACTGAATCTGTAGGAAGATAAAATAGGAAAAACTCTTAAGACAAAGGCATGGAATAGTATTATCTGAACAGAACCCCAGTTGTACAAGAAATAATACTAATAATCAACTAATAGAATTATCTCAGTTTTTAAAATTTCTGCATAACAAAAGAAACCATCAAGAGTGAAGAGAAGACCTACATAGTGAGACAAAGTTTTTTTGCCAGTTACTCCTTGGACAGAGGACTAGTATCTAGAGAATTTAAAGAACTCAGAAAATGAACCCCAAAAACAAAAGACCCAAATCAAAACATGGGCAATCAAAGTCAATAGACACTTCTCAAAAGAAGTAGAAATGGCCAGTAGGTAGTTGAACAAGTGTTCAGCATATTTAGCTACTAAAGAGATACAAATCAAAAGAACACTGAAAATCTGTCTTATTCCATTAAGAACGATTATTATCAAGGACCCAAAAAACAATGTGGATGAGGATGTGGGAAAAGAACCCCTGCATATCACTGGTGGAAATATAAACTAGTATAGTACAACCACTATGGAAATCAATATGGAGATTACTCAAAAAGCTTAAAATAGAAAATCTATTTGACCCAGCTATGTATCTCCTGTGTATTGTCTCAAAAGGGTTGAGGTCTTAATATACCCATATTTATAGCAGCACAACGCACAATAACAGAACTATGGAAACAGTGAATATGCCCATCAACAAGAATGGATAAGAAAATGTGGTATTTGTACATGTTGAGCACTATAATCTTAAACAAGGATAAATATAAATTATTTCTAGGAAAATAGATGGATCTTGAAACCCTAATTCTAAGTGAAATGCGTAAGACACAGAAAGTTACATGTCACCCGACAAACCCAACATAGAAATCATTTAAACAGCAAAATATAAAGAGATGGTAGAAAACAGGGCGACAGACCCTTCTGGAGATGAGGGGAGCTGGGGAGGGGGAAGGGGAAAGGGGGGGAAAAATGAGCAAGACACCATATGCATCTATGTCAGTTCCCCAACACAAAGTAATGATTACGTATTGTAAACATATACTTATGAGCAAGAATAGAAAAAGAAGCAACCAATTTCTAAAGCTGGTTGAGCCTGACAACTTATCCCTTGAAATAAATAAAAATGTAAAACTGAAGACATGAGGGTTTTTGTAGGCCTTGAGCTTACAACTCAGTTCTGTGCAAGGCTCATCTATTTGTCTCTTACTCTTCTTTTGTGAGCTGTTTATCCACAGGTGGAATGATCCACGTTTAAGACATGTACATTGTTTTAGGTACACCATTTTGATTCCTCAAACTTACTATAAATGATTGCTCTTCCAGTAATTCTGCAGGGAGTGCTGGGTATTATGGTTTCCTTTCTCCACAACGAAATAAATCAAAACTGAGAAGCAAACAGCCATTAGGCAGGATTTTGGTAACCTGTACCAAGCAAATCAGAAAGTCCATACAGTTCTTGGAGTACTTCAGAATCTTAGAGACCGTCACTGTCGAGCAGGGAAAGATAGGGAAAAGTAGATCACGTCCATGACTGCAGAAGGCATTTGAGTCTTTGTTGACCATCTCAGCCTCAGTACCAAGATGGACCCTGGCTTGCTAGATGATTCTATTAAGAATGAATGAGTGATTTATTATCGATGAAAGGGCAGAATTGTCATGTCATCATTAAGCTCTTGTTTCCTTTAACATCCTTCCACAAAATTTAGCTTTTGTTTTTCTTTTAAGGAAACCCTTCAAGACACAATAAAAATTCAAACATAAGTTCTAGAAAAAAAAAAGATTTTGAATACTTTGAAGGACAAGTTCCATGACTGAATAAAATCAGTTAGAAGGCTTTATTCACATAAAATCTGTTCAAAAGAGGATCTAGGATCCCCCTCCCATTATACCAGCAATTATTGAGCTCATCTGGTGAAAGAGAATGATGTAAAAGGTAAATTGGATTTTAAAACAAAACCATATATTTTCATAGGTGAATTTTTTAGATTATAAAATATTCTTTGTTCAGTGTTCTCTAATCAGCATTAACCTGGAGTAGTGGTGCCTGCCTGTAATCCCAGCACTCAGGAGACTGAGGCAGGAGGATCATTGCAAGTTCAAGGCCAGTCTTGGCTACAAAGTAAGCTCAAGGCCAGCCTAAACGGCAGAGACACACAATCTAAAAAAAAAATTGTAATCAGGGCCTAAGTTCTCTGCTTTTAGTACATGGCTGTTCTACCATGAATGAAGACAAATGTTTGAATATTCACTTTGAGGAATATCATTAAATGTTAAATATGGAACTTTGCCATGATCTAAGTAGGTTCAAGAGATGAGCGTTCCAAACACTGGAATGCTCTGAAGAAGGGTGAGTGGTCACTTGGAGCTATTTTGGCCATTTTTCTACCTTCTTTCTATATTTCTTCCTGTACTTCCCCTTATTACTCTGTCTCTTATCCTTCTTTCTTATATAAAAAAATCACATTAACTGAGCAATATTAAAAGTGATTTTATGCTTCATTTCTCTGACACCTTTTGAGCAAAGCTGATGTAGCATTTTATCAAAAAAGTTGATAAAGTACAACCTCTTTGGATGTTTTCCATTCATAACATGTACTCATGAAGAGAAACATTTCAACTAGTTCCCTAGAGCTAGACATTTAAATTATTTCTACTTTTTCAGTGTTGACCAATGAAACCTTCTTGTATCTACATCTTAGCATGTGGCCCCATCATTTCCTGAGATTATTTCCTGGAAATTGAATTTCTTGTCCAAGGTATTGATATAGGATTTGAAAAATATATACTGGATTGCTTTCCAGAAAGATTGATCCATTTTTATCTCATCACCGGCAGTATGATAATAACCATTGCTTTCTCCCCTCCCTTAATCTATCTCCGTTTAGTGAGTGAAAATTTGAGTTTAGCTAATTTGTTATTGTTGTTCCTGGTGAAATGAAACTCTGCATATTATTGGCCACTTGTCTGTTTCCTGTTATGGAACCCCTTGTCAAAAATTCCCTTGTGGATATTCCTGTTTCTCTTGTTGCATTGGGCCTGTTTTTCACTTTGAAACTCCATGCAAGTTTCTTTGACTCCTTGACTCTAGGATGATGTCGTTCCTGTGTATAAAGATCACATTTCTTTCATTTAAATACTTTTTGCAGTGTTATTTAGTGTCAAGTGTCTTGCTGTACTGGGGTGAGGAGTGGGAAGTGAGGAGCAGTACGGAACAAGACCCAAGGAGCTTTAAAGGAAGTTAAATGCTCCTTGACATTTTAAATGTTTCTGTTATTACGAGTCACTCTGCAGGTGAATACCGACAAGAGAAGTCTTTTTTTTAAAGTGGAGAAAAACAATCAGCCCCACCTGATCTCTGAGACAGGACTGTTTTATTAAAGGGAAAAATTCAGAGGCGCCCTTGTCTCCCTCCTCCTACTCTGACACCCACTCTGCCATACCCAGCTTGTCAAAGATTGTTCTCTGTGATCAGTTTACATAACATTAGCAGGAGGTTGAGAGAAACGCAGGAGACTCTCCCCAGCTTTGTCAGATGGTTCTATCGTCTGCTTGAATACAGTGATGAACAAATGCAAGGGGCCAACCTGGGGAGAAAAGATTTCTGGCGCAAGATGTTCAAATCGCAGAGTGCAGCAAGTGACACCAGCAGCCAGTCAGAGCAGGACACCTCCGAGTGCACCACGGCCCACTCGGGGAACACCTCGGACCGGCGCACCCGCTCACGCTCTCGCAGAATTTCCCTCCGGAAGAAGCTCAAACTCCCCATAGGTAAAAGTATGTCTGTATTTACTTATGACTTCTCTATTACCTGCTCACAGTCAAAGCAGAGCAATGCATGGTGGGGTACAGAGAAGGAAAGTTCCAAGTCATAAGGCCGAGGCTTACTGATCCATCCATCCATCTAATGTCTTTTGTTTCTACAGATATTTCTTAAATCCTACCTTCTTCCTCTATGGTGTACAAACACTATGCCAGGCATCAGAGATTAAACTGTGAGCAAAACACACAGCCCCCTAACTTTGCTGAACTTGTGATAGAGTTGCAGCCAGTCACTAAGACAGATAATCGAGCAACTAAGTATAGTTGCAAGCTATGAATTTTTGTGAATGTCTAGACACAGTGCTGCACATGTATGTAATAGCGAAATCTGACTTAAAGGGAGGGAGGAGACAGAAATCAGGGAACATTTCCTAGAGACAGGGACATTAATATCATACTCAGGATACTTAAAAGAAAGAAGGAAAGCACTTCAGGTAGTGCCATATGCGAAGATAATAGGGTGAAGGGGACGAGAGGAGTGGCTGCATCCCCTTGGGAGAGCATGACAGGGCCAGGGCATGCAGGACCGTGCAGGTCAGGTAGGATCTTCACCGTGAGCAGGTATACTTTTTCTAAAAGATCACTGTGTGGAATTCATAGTGGAAGAAGTATTAGTAGGCAAAGGAGAACAGATGGAAAGCCATTTTAGTAGTCCAGGACAAATGAATAGATGCTTGGCTCGGGTGACTAGGTAGATAGAGGAAGTGGGTATATTTGAGAGATATTCAGGAGGTAAGATGAACAGGCTTTTGTGGGAGGTGTCAAAGTTGTCAGAGGTAAGTGGATGGACTATGCTATTATTCACTGGGAGGACCAGGTTCTTTTCATCCTGGTCGATTCACTCATGTAATTTTATAGTCTAATACTATTTTGATTTAAAATATGTACACCAAAACCAATTTGCTTTTGGTTCTCTTGCTAGCAAAGGTGTGTAAGTTTCATCACTTCTTAGTACCTGGCGGCATCTCTGTTTAATCCATTTGAGGGCAAATGTTCTAACTGTCTGGTTTTTAAAAAATTATTAAATAGGAAATTGGCTGAAACGATCATCACTCTCTGGCCTGGCAGATGGTGTAGAGGACCTCCTGGACATCAGCTCTGTGGACCGCCTGTCCTTCATCAGGCAAAGTTCCAAGGTACAGGGGATGTCACTTGTGGAAGGGACCATTGGAGTCACTGATAGAAAAATGTCAGTACTGAGAAACACTAAACACATTCAGGGGTCTAAATAAAGAAACTCTTCCACTGAACAAACTTTGGCAACTTAGGCAGGCAATGAAAATTAACATGTTTGAGCAACAGGCTATCATAGGAAGGGAAAAAAGAAAAATGGGACACTCATATAAACATACAATTTTGGCCTTCATCAGAATTAAACTCTAAGAATGTCTCAGTCGTTCACTGAATTGCTTCTATAGTGCCTGATTATCTAGCTTTCAGTCTCTGAACTCAGTCCTCTGACTAATTGCAGTTACAGGGATTCTTTTTTAGCACATGGGAATGAACTACACTGACAAAACTACTCAGCCATTGAAGTCAATGAAGTAATCTTCATATTCTAAGTTTTTCAAATCCAGAGGCTAACCCAAAGATGTGCTTTGAATGTGGGCCCCGACTGCTTTCCCTTCCTTCGCAGGTTAAGTTTACCAGTGCTGTGAAGCTCTCTGAAGCGGGTCCCGGGAGTGGAGTGGAAAACGGAAGGGAAGAGGAGGAGAATTTCTTCAAGCGCCTCGGTAAATGTCCTGCAGCCTAAGGTTCCATTCAACATTCATCACGTAGAACAAACGTGTTAGATTAAATGGTCCATTATTTTCTTTTTAATTTCTAAAACTCTTTATTTGAAAAGCGCTTTATTTTTTTTTAAATGGTCCTTTTCCATTGACTTCTCAGTCATTTGATTCTCAAACACGTCTCTTATAAATTCTCTACTTTCTATCTGCTTGGTTAAAGTGACATTTGTGGAAGTCTTACTGTTCCTCACTCCCTGGTGGGTGAGGGGTTTGTGAAGAGGAAGACAGCCTCTCCTGCTGTATCTTTTATTAAAATTTGAAAATTACAGGATCTTTATCCACCCACTTATCTCCTTGGAATTCCGCTCACTATATCCCTGACAGGTGGCCAGCAGCCCTCTGTACTCTTCCACTGAGGGGGAGTTTATTATTTCAGAAAGCAACTTGTTCCAGAGCTAAATACTTTGTTAGGAGATCTTTTCTTATATTCTCAAAATATACTTACCCATAAATTTGATCGATTTGTCCTCATGTCGGTATCTATAAGAACACACATGGAAATGCATACACATATATGATGCTGCTTATCCATTTCCTGTTCTCTTTTGATCTCCTTTGGCTGGACATCTTCAGTCCCTTTACTTTTCCTTCCATGGAAGTGTCTCTAGTTCCACCACCATCCTGATTTCGCTTTTCTGTGTATTGTAGTTAGAGGGTGCATTTTACAAAATGTGGAGCTTCAGATGGAATACAGTGCACTGTGTTTGAAACTAACTATGCACTAGGTAGTAGCCAGTAACTATTAAGCACATGAACACACTTTAAAATTACATTACCTATTTCCACATCCCATAGTTGGTACATATGGACTAGCATTTGTCAGTTTTATTTCTCATGAATGAGTATCCTGATATAATTTCATGTAGCCATGTTAATTCTTCATTTGATAAATAATTAAAATGTATTACTTCATGAACAGAGGATAGTTAGGTCACTTCCCCAGGAAGGAAATTAAAAGACATAATCCAAACTAACTTGTATTACAAATATTTTCTTCTTTACAGTTGTGCTGCAAATATCCATCTGCACAGACGTACACATTTCCATGTTTTCATCCAAGTTTGTCACATTATAATTGAGCAGGAAAAATACAAAGTTATAATTCCAACACTTCAAGTTGACTTTGGTTAATTAACAATCGTGGATACAGTTTCTCAGCCATCCATACACTTAACTTACAAGTGCTTCATGTATAGTTTTCTATCTCCCTGCAAAAGCATCATCAGACTTTACCCCCCAAAAATCTTGCTGTTATCTTTGTAATTGCATCAAAAGGAGGAACATCCCTTAGTTTGACATGACATTTTCTTCATGAATTACCAATGGCTTTTAAAAATATTTCTATCTGTACAGTTATCTGCTACAGAGTTCATCCAGGGAAGATGTGAAGCCTGTTACTCTGTGGCCTTAAGGATCTTCCGCGGCTGGGAGTATGGAGTGTATTCTGGGAGATGATTCCCTCAGACCCACTGAAGTAAAATAAGTAGCTCCAGCTGTTCTAAATGAACCAAAGCATTGTCTGCTAATCTAAGTACATTTTGCAATAACTACTGCCCTTGCCCATGGGAACATCTTTTGAGTCTTCATTTCCTCCCTTCTTCCCTCCCCTACCTCCCTTCTTCCTTACATCTTCATTTGTTTCTCAATTCCTCTCTCTCCCCTTCTGCCTTTCCTTTCTTCCCTCCCAATCCATGGGTATGAATAATCTCCATGCACTTGAAATGGATTGTTCTTTCTCATTTAGTATTTTCAACACATAATTTTCTTGTTTCTTTTTTAAAGTTGTTAAAGAAAACAAATATCAAACATTCTTCTCTCAATTTAAATGTCATACCAGACTTCATTGAGATAAAATCCCAGTAGAATTTCTTTAAAATCTAAAAGGACTATTCAGCACATGAAACGTATGTCTGATTAACATTTAATAGAATTGAAATCGCATTCAGAGATAGCCTTTTCCTTCTGTGTTTTCATATTCACTCAAATTACTTCCTTTTACAAATTATATCTGTATTTGTGGGAAGCTGTTCGATTGATTGTGGCAATGACATTTTCAACTGATCAACAACTTCATTGCGTAACTTGTGTGTCCTCAACTCTAGCACCACTTCCTTAAGAAATGCTGTCTAAAGAAATACTAGATTTTATCTCTCTCAAATATGCAAATATATATAATTATGGTTTATCATTTAAAAAGAATGTTAGAACCAGGTGTGGTGTTACATGCCCCTGATCTCAGCAGTCTGGGAGGCTAAGGTAGGAAGATCCCAAGTTCTGACCCAACCTGGGTAATTCAGCAATTTAGCAAATCCCTGTCTCATTTGTAGCTTAATGTGGAGGCTCTGGCTTTCATCCCTATTACTACACACACACAAAAATGAAAATACAGATTTTGAAGTGCTTCTTGTATCTAACAGTCTATACTATATACTTTTGATATAAATTATACCTCAGTAAATCTATTGTAAAGTAAATATGAAATATATTTAACTAAAATATATTTAGGTTAAAAAATATCACTATGCTCAAGGGAACCTAGGCATTCTTACATTCTTATATGTTTATTTAAAAAATTGACAGAGAAAAGGACATTTTATAGCCAAGTTATTTAATATTTCTTTTAACATTACAATATGGACCCAGTAGTGTACACTTTTATAATCAGTCTATCATTAGGGAGAAACCAATATAACATATACAGTGTTGAATCATTTCTTAAATTAAGATTTCCCAGCATAAAAAAAATTATAAGTCTGACTTTCCTCATGACCATGGGAGTAAGGAATGCAGCATAGCACAGTGGGAAGAACAGGCTTGTGCTAAATCAGGGCTTGAATCCTGCCTTTGTAATTTTCCACCTTATGAATTTAAACAGGGCAACTTAACCTGTCCCTTTTCTTTCTCTTATATCTGCTTCTCTGACCTTCTGTCTCTGTCTCTGTCTCTCTTTGACACACACATACACACAGATATTCTCTCTTTTAATGATCTTTAAAAATCTACCTTATAGAGCCATCATAAAATGAAGGAAATAAATTAGAGCACATCATAAGTGTTCAAAATTTTAACAAATGTTACCTTGCTGTCCATGACTAATGTACAGATACAATGGAAGCTCTCCATTGTAAGTAGCTTTTATTTACAACATGATTCTCATGTCCAGACTTTTCACGTGTGATAAATGCTCATCATTCTTTGAAGTAAAGGCTGTAAGTTCTTACTGACAAAGATCAGCTTCATCACCCCTGCTGTTTTACTCACACTCCTCAACTGCATTGTTTCTGAAGTTCCTTCAGTCAAAGCGGCACTTCCTTTGGTAATATTGAATACATTTCTTTTGGAATTAGTCATCTTGTCAAGTAAAATGGCAAAATCTTATTCTTAACTCTTGCCTTAATGAAAGAATGGCAGTTTTTCTTAATAAATTGTACAAATAAGAATAACCTCATGGAACACCTACTCTATCTTGTGTATCATTCTTATTACAGAGTTACACTCAGTGTATCGTAGATATTAACTATAGTAACAGTTTATAAAACTACTGGATTCACTGAAAAGAAAAATCCTACTTTTTGTGACTCATCTTAAATTCAGTATTAGGAATTGTGAAAACTTTTAACAAATGAGAATCCTTTGATATAGGTAACTATAAAGAAGTATATATAAATAAATAATAAAATGACATATAACTATGAAAAATCACAGGAAGCTGCCTATTCTGACAACTTCAATAATGAATGAATTATTGACTAGAGCAGTATTTTGAAAAGGAGCAATCTCACAACAAAGCTGTCTTGGAAATATTTATACATCTGCCGCTTTCCTTCCTTGTATCATTTGGTGCCTTGTCTTTTGAATTTTCTGCCATCATATTTTTCTCATGGTTTTGTTTTTACATTTGGTATAAAATATGCTGTACTAACTTTTAAAAAACTGAAGTTGGAATTTTTTGAATATGGAGTATTTGACTCTGAAAAGAAATGACTCTAAAGGATGAAATATAGAACATTTTAATAATCACATATCAGTTACATTCGGAGTCACTCTGTGCTTCCCTTCCTCCTTCCCGGCAGGTAAATTGCTTATGGGTAGCACGCACTGGAACATACTAAAATGCGGAATGCATTTAAATGCAAAATTTCTAGGACTTGCATTTAAATGCATTCTGCATTTTAGTATGCTCCAGAATGTGTGCTGTTCATAAGCAATTTACCTTCAGAGAAAGAAAAAGGGAAGGGGTCAGGGAATCCCAAATCTATACCCACGCTGCAAGGTTATGGAGGACAACAGGCTTTACAAGTACATGTTCTTTCCCACTCCCTTCAGAAATTCTGATTCTACAGGACAAGGTGGGATTTAGGAATGAATTACTTAGGTAATTCTGATGCCCACTCATTCTGGAAATCCTAGAATTAAATGACCAATCCCTAAAGTCTTCTACAACTCCTACAGTCAATGATTCCATGCTTTGTAACTGAAAAGAGGTCTCTATTTTCTCCAAAATTTTGTCCTTGATACAAATCTCTTGTTACAGAACTTAAATTGTAGTGATTGTGTCTTCCTGAACAACAAAAGCTAGTTGTTCATTACAGGAAGAATCATTCTAAGTCTGCCAAGAGCTCAGGCCACTATTAGTAAGGCCCAACCCCGGAGTGTTCAGACCCTACACATGTAGTTATGTGAACTCCACATCTTCCTACGCCATGTGGCAGAGACTCCTAAAAGTCAGGATGAGCTCAGATCAAGCATTTGGAAAGTGGAGAGGAGGCAAGAAGGGTGGGGAAAAGAGTTTTCGTGCTGACCCTTGAACTTGCCAGGAATACACCCTTGTATACCCTTGAAGCTCTTTTCGAATATGTGACCCATTTCCATTTCTCTTTCATTCCTCCACAATGGCACAACTCCTACAGGTTGTCACAGTTTCGATGACCATCTTTCTCCCAATCAAGATGGCGGGAAAAGCAAAAACGTGGTGAATCTTGGTGCCATCAGACAAGGCATGAAACGCTTCCAATTTCTGTTAAACTGCTGTGAGCCAGGAACTATACCTGATGCCTCCATCCTAGCAGCTGCCTTGGATCTGGTGAGTTGTTGGGAGAAGTTGCCTGCCCCCATTCCAGTTCATACTCTCAGCAGAGGTAAGCATGGAACTCTAAGCTTGACCCTAAATCTGGGGCTATGTTCTGGGTTTTTCCCTTCAAAATTAATGACAAAAGGGAAGAGAAACCTGGTGAAGTAAGAGAAGAAAAGGGAGAAAATATCTTAAACATGGCCTGGGAAGTAGATTGTACAGCACTATGATTAGAAATAGGTAAGTTCTGGAGTTAATGCCTGGGTTAAAATCCCTCAGACATTTATTAGCTGAACCTTTGTAAAATGAAAGTAAATATCATAATGATACCAGTATATCTGCCTCCTGGGGCTGATGTGAAGATTAAATGAGATAGGAGATGGGAAGTTCTCTTCATGGTACCTGAAATACAGTAACTGTGCAATAGTTTATTAGAATACTATTACTTGACTTATGCCTGCCACATATTGATCCTTTAAATTCTGTGAATCTTGGTTTTATTATTTATCAAGTGGGGGGAAAATATAAAGTAAGGATCAGTTGAAATGAATTACACAGAAGTATGTTGAACATCGTCAGTAGTATGCAAATGTTTGGCATTACAAGCGACAAGCTGGATCTTGTTAGGACGCATTTTTGCCAGGTAAAGCAGGCCCACTCACAACTTCTGAACTTAGCCTCTCCATTTCCTTTCATTGCTCTCTGGTTTACAAACTCATTATATACTCTATAAACACTAGCTACAGATAAAAGTGAACATCAAAAAATGAGTCTTTTATTTTCATTTTAAAACTAAAATAGCTTTTTATTATAGCAAAAACATCTTCAAGCCTGCCTTTCAATGATCCATTTTCCTGGTTTTATGACCCCCAAATCAGGAACCACTTAAAACTCATATTTTGCCTTGAAAACTCATCCAAATTGTAGAACAAAGTTCATGAAATCTCTCCATGTTATTTGTGGCTTTCGCCTTTAGGATGTCTAGTGACCAGTGAAGTGTGCAGCTTCATTTAAGCTTGAAATATAAACATGATTTATAATGAACCAAATGACCACTTGCCCTTCTGTAAGACTTGGACATTGGCCTTTGCAGTTTAGTTTTTAAATTCAAACTGTTCTGTGTGCATGGATGCACGCTCTGGTGAGTGCAGTAGGAAAAGAACACAGGAGAGAGTCCTCAGGAGGCTGGGACTGGGGGCAGCTACACAAGCAGAACAGAAAGCTGCCTGCCTGAAGCCAGAGAGACTGACAAGAACAGGAGGCAGACCCTGGCTTTATGGATGTCAGAGTGGGAAACAGCTTGCACCCCTTTCAGGCGTGCATGGATGTTCATAATCACAACTTCATTTGTCCCAGAGGAGGCCAAATAACTAAATGTGACAAATTCATAAGAAAAGGACAAACAAACATTAAAATGGAGAAGTGTGTGCACAGACAGTTCACTGAAAGTACTGCTAACCCATAAAGTATGCCTCCCCTTACCCATCTGAAGTGCTTTGTCAGCTAACAGTTAAAACCTAAATATTAAAACTTGCTTATTAAGTATTCATAATTCCTAGTTTATAAACTGTCACTTGCAATGATGATAAAGTGTAGTTGAAGGTATAAAATATGAGTACTGCAGTGTCGGCAGTGGTATAAGCAGCAGGATTTGGTTCCGGAGCACAAGGACACAGAGGAAGCCTTGGTGTAACAGGGTGACAGTGAGAGCGGCACTGGTGGACGGGGCACCCTTCTGCCTCTCCCTGCGGTAAGCCGTTCTGAGCTGCACATTGTGTGGAGGGGAGCAGCAGTTCTCCACATATCACATATGCCAAATGATATGGGAAATGGAACTTAAAAGCCCAAAACCAATGTGGCTGATAAGATACTTACTGTAATAATTAATTATAAATTTCTTGTAAGGGCGTCCTGTGAGCCATCTGTAGTGCCGGCTCTTAACGATCCATCGAAACCCAGCTGGAGAACTTCACTTCATTTTTTACTTTTCTCAGGAAAAAGTAACTTTCATTATATTTTATATAACAATCTATTTTCCAGTCTCCTTAGTGGACAGAACTCTAAGGTTGCTAAGCAAATGATTAATATTGATTGTGTGCCTACTGCATTTCTAACGGGAAAACACTGAAACTCAGAAAGACCAACTAGCAGGCCCAGACTACAAAGCCAGAGAAGGAGTCAAATTGGAACCTAAATTTCTCTTCAAAGGCCCTATTTTTTGTATATTTTTTGTAGCACGATGGCTCTCACTAAAAGGTTCTGTGAAATCGTTTAAGTCATACAAAAATGACAAGTTTTATGCTTTATTCCCAATAGCTGGAAAACGGTAAAGTCAGGGTGACAGCACTGGCTACAGCGTACACTAGAGCAAGAGCAAACTGCCACCTTACAAATGTTCCAGAGATGTGTCGGGTCTTTCTCTATCTTAATCCTGTAGTCACAGCTACTTCTGAAAACTTTTTAGACATGCGAGGCATCAAATTCCTCAAGAAAATACCTAATTAGATTAAGGAAGATTATAATGACAAACACTTTATTTCAATTTATGAAAAAACTGCGTGGAAAATGTAGCTATAGTCAAACAAACTCGAAAATGCCAGAATAATGGAATCTGGACAACTGTCAGTCAAATGAACACCAATGTTGACACCTTACCCTCTGCTCAGTGGCATAGGCCAGTGGGATCCCGAACTGAAATCTGCACGTATGTCTCCCGGCATGGTAGAAACTCTGTCAAGTACTTCTTCCCACTCCTACATTGCCCACATGAACAAAGAAAAGCTCTGAGAGATGAGGTGAATTTGCATAAGGTCAAATAAGTTAGTTGGTGCTAAAATGAGAATCACAGCAGAATCTTCAGGTTTTGCAGTACCATATGCGCTGTCAAAAAGACTATTTAAATAAATCAGAATGCATATCTCTTGTCACACTGAAAATATACCTAAATGTATATGGCCTCTGTAATAAAGAAGATTGTGAGTGATATTTTTAACAGTTAAAATACAGTTTATTCTTTGAAACATGTTCCTTATCATGTGCATATGATACATTTATAATAGGAAAATATAAGAGATTTTCATCTTTAAAGATCCACACTATAATTCATTCTTTAAACCAGTGATTCTTAACATTTGCAGACATGGATTCTTCCAGAATTGGATGAAAGTTGTGGAAATTCTCCCAAGAAAAGCATACTTAGAGATAAAATTGGACATATAATATCAGAAAATGTATGGAATTCCCCCCAAAACCCATACACAAAGTCAAAAATGTTAAGAACTCCACCTCAATAAATGCAATACCACTGGCAAAAAAGAAACTTTAAGTATTTAGAATTATTTTATTAGTATTTATTGATGATATAAACACAGAAGGAAACCTTTCATAATTGCTTCCTACCTAAAAGCCTCTAGCATTTATATAACGTGTGTGGGCAGGGAGAAACACAGGGCTTGTAACAAAGAGAACAACACTCAGGGATTTGAAAGAGAATTCAAATAGAAAATTGATACTGGATATTGAAGGGACATGGATAAACAAGTTGAAAATCAAAGCCCCTGAGTTGTGGGATTTCATTCTGTCCCATCAAAACAATTCCAGACCTTTCAGTTTTCCAGTATGAGCTTGGAAATAGACACACTCTATTGCTGGCTAGAGGCAAATCCTACCATTAAACTATATAGGAACTAGAGAAAACTTAAAATTCCTTTTACTGCACCAAAATGAGGCTGTGATTTGATCATTGCAAGACTTGTAGATTTTCCTTTTTCTCTTCCCTGCAGAACCTACACTCTGGCCCTATTCGACCTCATTTCATAACTCTCATAATAAATAAAATGCAGGAGGTTTTGATGGTTACAAGCAGTACCCTTTGAGCCTCCAAGTAAAGAAACATTTTCCAAGCCACGCAGATTTCCACTGATGGAGTAGCCTGTGGTGGGAAGTAATGAGCTCTGCCACTAGACCTTGTCCAGCGGGGCCCAGGGCTGAAGTAGTGCAATGGGCTGCAGCAGTCGGCAGTGGCAGGCGTGGGGGTGGGGTGGGTGTAGGAATTTCCTTCATAGCAGAATCTAACTCCAGGTTAGGACCAAGCACTATGCCGAGTTTAGAGATCAAACTTCCAGAGGTCAGAATCAAAGTTTTAAAAAGCTGCTCATTGCTCGCTCAGGCAACGTGGGAGAACAGATGGTCCTGCTTTGAATAAATGCCAAAAGTGATGATGATGGTGTTATGGTGATGGCGGTGACGGTGGTTAGCGGAGGTGGTGCTCACAGTAGCAACATTTTTATTACGTTTGGTATATTTTATCATGTTTGTTAGTCAGAGAGCACAACAATATTCAATCCAGGATATGATCCTCACATGCGGGCCCACTGAGAACTTGTTTCTCAGCTGTGGAAAAATGAAGAAAATAAAGGTGCTGGTGAATTCCAATAAGAAGACTGAGGAAAGGATGCATGTCCTAAGTCAGAGACGGCGAGCATTTAGGGCTTCCAGTGATACAAACAGGCCACTGCGTCACGTGCGCCATAGGTTCCTAGGCACTTGAATCCAAGTAGCATTCGGTATTTGCTGTCTGGTACAGGTGTGACAAGTGCAGTTTCTACCTGTTGATCTGGGCTAGGAGTTCCACAGGATTACTGTAACTCGCACGGATGCAGCTAAATGTGTTTTTAGCTTTGTGTTTGTTTCTCCTGATATCTGACCCATCTGCTGCCTGTCTTTCCGGAATGCCTCAGTTTTTGTTTTTCAATGTATTTATATGTGTGTGTAATACACACATATGAGTAAAATGCATGTATAATACAACATATGTGTGTGGTATATAACATACATATAGAATATGTATATAACATGTAATGTGTATAATATAATATACTCTTAGATGTGAGTATAAAAAAATACATAAATAGATATAGGTATAGATGTAGATTCTGCCAGTTCATCAAGTAGAATTTAAGGAAACAGCAAAAACAACTAAATTCATCATTATGTTCTAGTTCAAAACATTTTTTTTTGCCTCCCATTTATTATTTTGCTGCTCTAAGTTTTTGAGTGCAGCTTACATAACATTTTTACATCGCAACGTAATTTTTATTCTAGAATAGTTTCGTTTTATTTCCTTAAGCATGGAATTTAAATATGATTTCTCTGAGTTTATAATTTTCTCCAGAGTTAAAAGGTATCGTTAGGTGAAAGAAGTACTGGAAACTTTAGTGCTCAGAGTTCTGCTAGCCGGAAGGTTTTTGTTTTAAATAATCCTCTTATTATTGTCGTGACTTAGTAAATTCAAAAGTAGCTGGATTAATTTTAAGTCCAGCACAGCTCCTCTTCATAATCTTTCTCACTAGTGTAAGTTTATCAGATGCAACTGTAATGCATTTTTAAGGCCTATTTTTTAAATGGATTCATTTCATGTTTAGGTTTTTATAACCTACAAACACAAAAAGAAAAAGAAAAAAAATTAAATAGTTCAAATAAAGACACATCTTTCTGTTTTCTATATATGTCACATGAAATATTTTATCCTTATTTATCTAGTTGAATTTGTAACATGTACAGATGGTGATTTCTAATTGCTAATAGTTGCTCAGTATGGATATTACTTACAATGATGGCAGTTTGCATATAACAGTTCCTTGAGTGTGAGAATGTCAGTGTGATCATAGAATTCTCCCTAGTCTGTGAATAGAGACAGTCTAATTCATGGTAATTATTTAGCCTCACAAATAGCTTTAGGAGGAGTGAATGTATAATTAATGCACACTCTGAGACAATTTTAAGAGTGAAGGGGAGGGCTGGGGATGTAGCTCAGTGGCACAAGTGCCTGCCTAGCAATTGCAAGGTCCTGAGTTCAATTCCCAGTACCCCCCAAAAAAGAATGAGAGGGACTGTTACTAATAACTATACAAAGAAAAAGGCAGATACCAGGCGTCTCCTAGGGAAGATATATGGTCCTTCTACAGAAGGGTTATGCCATAGGTATAGTTCACACTTATTTTCACATCCAATGCACACTGGGGCTCACCATCACAAGACTATTTGATGATCTGTGTAAATTATCCACTTTCACAGAGACAGGAATATGTATATAAGACAAAATATCAAAGCAAATAGTATTTTTGTTCTTTTCTCAATCATGAGAAAAATAGAAATAATTCAGTAATAATCCAGGCTAACCTACTAAATTAGTCCCTTACTATTCATGGTGCTCCTATGTTGCTGAATTTTTAAGAAGATCTAATTAATGGAATGTACCATAAAGATAATGCATATCATAAATTAGTAGAGTTTGAAAGACAAAAATCTAAAAGTCACATTTATGACATACTTTTCAGAACATTTCCAGTTGTTTGTAAAGTCTGCTATATTTCCTGCCTAATCACACATCTTACCTGCCATAGTATACTGCTTTTCTGAAGTTTGTTTTAATACTTCCTGTGCTTTCTTAATTTTGCTATATATGGATATGTATCCCACAGAATGTGTTGCTTTGTTTGCCATTATTTTGAAATTCACTTATGTGACATCATGCTATCCTTTATCTGTCCAATGCTAAGTATCTTCTTCTTGTTGCATTAAGTGTTAATATATTTTCACCCAAGAATGGTACTCATTTATCTGAACATGCTGCAATTTATATGCCTATTATATGCTAAATAAACATTTTTAATTTTTATAGATTTTGACAAACAGTGCTTCCATAAATATGGCTGCATTTAGCCCTTGATTCATAATAATTTCCTAGACAAATCTAGAAATGCAGCTATTGAGTCATAATTTTGCTATATGATACATAAGTGTATTTCAAAGGAGTCAGGACAATTCTACAGAAGTGGCAAGAGTGTAATAAAGTTCATGTTGCTTTCCATTCTTACCAACACTTGTATTGTTCAATATTTTTATTTTTACCAATCTGATGCTTTAAAGCAACAAACTTAGTCTATATTAAAGTGTTTTCATGAGATTACTAACCATATTCCTTTCTCCATTTTGGTGAAAGATTCTTTTTGTCTTTTGTTCATTCTTTTATTAGAGGATTATGTGTCTTTTGTTCTTAATTTTTTTTTTTTTTGTCTTTTTGACACAGGGTCTAATTGTACAGTTCAGGCTGGCCTTGAGCTCACTTTATAACCCAGGATGGTCTCAATCCCACAACGATCCTCCTGCCTCCTCCCGAGTGCTGGGATTACAGGCATGCACCACCATGCCCAGCTTGTTCTTAATTTAAAGACAGTATAAATAGTGTCTATTCTAATCCACTTTCTGTTTTTTACATTTTATTATCACTATTTGCCACTTGTTTCTTCAATCCTTATGGTTTATTTTAAGAGAAAATTTTAATTGAAGGTAATTTAATTCATCCAGATTTTCTTTATTGTTTACACTTTTTCCCATCTTTTAAAGAAATTTCAAGGTAATAAAGACTTCATGTTGTCTTTTAAAATGTTTGTAGTTTACACATTTGGCTTTAACTAAAATGTATTATGCAAATAGTATAAAATAATTTATTTTCTTTATTAGATGTGGAAAATAATTATCCTGCACAACATATTGACTGTCCTCTGCTTTCTTCTCTAATGTGTGATGTTGTCTCAATTATAGATCAGGGTTCCATACAGACACGGATGTGGTCCTCAGTTTTATTCCATTTGACATCTAGCCTGAATAATCTAGTCTGTCTTAGTAGTTAGGACTTTAAATATCACCTACATTATTGGCTCTTTCTGTTCTTCCCTCTGAATTTTATAATTATCTTGCTAGACTCCCTGAAAATCCTTTAATTTATGCTTGGAATTGCATTGGGTCTATAGATAATTTTAGAGATAATTGAAATTCAAGTCTAAATTGATTATTTAAAAATTATATTTGTTTCTGGAACCGTTTTAGTAATTTAATTTTTCAGCGTTTATCAATCTCAATTACATTTTTATATTTGTTGAGACTTAAATTGATCAGTATATTTTCTTGCTAATTCTTAATCTTTGAAGCATCTGTAACTATTTTATTTTATATTTATAAAAACATTTCCATTTTTCTCAGCCTGCTCAGATTTTTGTTGTTTTTACTCTTTTTAAATTTCTCTGTTATATTTTTGTTCTTTAATTCATTAATTTGTGCTGTTAATTTTATTTTCTGCTTTGTGAATAAATTAGATTATTAAATGGTTATTAGCTTATTAAATGGTTTGCTTATCTCATCAATTTCCTTTCCTTTTTCTTAAACTAAGCATTTAGTTATGAATTCTCCTGTAATTACTACTTATACTATAAGCCATAAATTTTACTAAGTAGTATTTTTAGTGTAACTTACTTTCCATATTTTCTGACTTTCTTAATGACCTTCTTTCTGACCCATGAGTTATTTCAATGTGTATGTGCATATTAATCTATAAAGTATAGCTTTCCTGTGAGATATCAATTTATTATTGACAAGATCAGGGTAATTGGGCTATCCATTACCTCCAAGGGTGATGATCATTTCTGTCTGTTGAATTTGTTTTATGGTCTATAACATTACCAATTTTCATAAACATCCCAACTGTAGTTAAAAAATATGTATTTCCCAGTTGTTAATTAATATATTCAAATCTTCTACATCTTTATTTTCTTCTCACTGCTTGATGTATTAAATCTTCCACAGTGATGGCACCTTTTTTGTTTTTGATGTTGGGAATTAAACTGCTAGACAGTCTGCCACAGAGCTGCACCCTGAGCTGCGAAGGAGGAATTTGCTTTATGCATATAGAAGCTGCAGCAGTGTATATGTATATGTTATGTATATGTTATGTATATGTTATGTATATGTATATGTATATGTTTATGGTGAAATGGCCCAGTTTACTTCTAGCAGTGCTTTGTACCTTATACTTTCTCTGGCAGTAAAATAAGCAACAGCTTCATTGTATTAATATTGGCCCAGTATATCTTCTTGCCAATTCTTCAGGTTTTCTGTACTTTCGTATCTTGTAAAAGGCATATGTTTAAATTTTTTGCATCATTTTGTCAGTTTTTCCTAGAAAATCCGTTTACACAGTTATGATTGCTGGTATGCGTCAGGTGACTTCTGTCACCTCTTGCCTGTTCATCACATCTTTCATATGTTATTGTGTCCATTTCGTGCCTGGTTTTAGACTGTATTAGGGCTGCCAGCTCTTGCTTTAGTATAGTGGGGCATTATATTTTCCTGTGCTAATTTGGAGATTGCTATTGTTCTTACATTTTAAGAAGTTACAGGGCTGGGGATATAGCTCAGTGGAATAAGCACTTACCTAGCAAGCACAGGGTCCTGAGTTCGATCCCAGTACCGCAAAAAAAAAAAAAAAAAAAAGAAGTTACATACATATTTAGCTGAACAAAATCTAAAATTTATTAATTTCTTTATTCTTATCTCAAAAACAAGTGGGGTTTTAATCCCCATTGTCTAACATTTAGCTCGATCTTGCTTTAAACATTACTAAGTAGATATTATTACTTGCATTGCTTATTTTAGAAAAATGATCTTTACATTTACCCAAAACTTTAACATATTCTTCGTTCACTATTTCCCGTTTCTGAGCTCTTTCTCTTCATTTTCTTTCTTCTTTCTTTCTTTTTCCCCTTCCCTCCTTCCTCTTCCCTTCCTCCCTCCCCTATTTCCTTCTTTCTCTCTTCCTCTTTTCCTCACAGGGTTTTCCTATGTAGTTTCCTATCAATGCAGACTTGAATTTGCATTGCACTCCAAACAAGCCTTGGACTCTCAGTCCTCCTACCACGACTCGCGTGTTCTTTCTAACATCATTCTCCTTGTTAACGTGCCTTTCAGAGGAGCCTTTAGTGGCAAGAAGTTGCCATGAGCCCTCAGCTTTAGTTTGTTTGTAACTGACTTTATTTTATGTCCATTTGAAGATGCTGTTGCTGGAATTGTAATTTTAAGCTCACATTCCCTTTCTGTATTTCAAAGATAGACTCTCATTCTTTTCATGTTTAATTAATGTTCCTTTAATATCCCTCTGCCCTCCCCCACTCACTTTTAATATCATCTCCTCATTGTTAATACTTTACAGTTTCACTACAAAGTTTTTGCATATATTTCTGATTTGAGGTTCACTAGGCCACTGAATCATGTTGTTATCATATTGTATCTATTCTGGAAATTTTTCAACTCTTACCTCTTTGATAGTGTGTCCTTCACATTCTCTCTAAATCTTTCTAGAAATTGAAGACATATGAGAGATTGTATCATTTTATCCTCTGTCCTTGATAAGCCCTCTTTCATTTCTTTGTCGCAACACTGTATTCTGGGTAATTTCTTTTAGCTGGCTCTTCCATTTTTTCTCTTTTCAACTATGTCTGATCCCATAGTTCTCAACCAAGGACAGTGTTGCCAATCAAAACACATTTAGCAGTGTCTAGAAGAATTTTAGTCTGTCCTAACCGGGGGACTGTCAGGGGTATCTGGTGGGTGGATACCAAAGATGCAGATAAGAATCCCTTAGTACACAGTGCACCACTCGCAAAAAACAGTGATCTGGCCCAGACGGTCACTAGTGTCGAGGTGAGAAAAAACTTGATCTAGTCTGGGTTTTAGTTTATCTGTTGAGTTTTAAACTTCAATTACAGTGCTGTTTGTTATTGGTGAACATTCTATTTTATTATTGCTTTAAGTCTGTCTGATCAACATTCATAGTCTTAACTGCCTCTGCATACTTCTGATACTCACAGTAATTTAAAATGCATTTCAGTAGCACGCTCTGATTCCAGGAGCTGCAGTCTTTGTGAGTCACGGCAGACTTTTTTTCTTGTATTTTTAATGTGGACATTCTCCCTAGAGCTTTATCTGTGAGGGTTGCTCAAGGCCTGTGTTCAAAGCCGTCATTCAGTAGGCAGTACCACTGGCATCACCTGAAGGCAGATGTTTCAGGCCCTCCAAGAGACCTGCCTCATCAGAACCTCTGCAGGTCGGGCCAAGAAACCTGTTTCATCCAGCTCCACAAATGAGAATGGCATTTGAGGTGATCCTCCAAAGAGCACTGCCACTTCTTTTATGAGCTGTCTAAAAACATTACAACCTAAAACCATTTTCATCTATTTGAGAGCAAGGCAAGATGGAAGTAGCTCTTGCTCTTGCCCCACACTTACATACAGGAAAAGATGAAGAGTTCTTGTGAAAGTAAGTCTCTGTCTCTGTCTCTGTCTCGCTCTGTCTCTGTGTCTTTCTGACTCCCTGTCTCTATCTCTCCTTCCTCCTTCCTCCACTCCCTCTGTCCTTCCTCCCTCCGTTCATCCTTTCGTTCCTCTTATCGCCTAACCAGAGCCAACTTTAGTCAGAAAAGCCAGTTTCTGTGGGGCAGATACTTTTCCTCTTTCATCCACTGAGAGTGGCTCCCACCTGCCGTCCTATCTTTATGTAGGCGTGACTGAGCTAACCTCCTCCTGCTGGGCCTAGATAGCAAGCTTCTAAAGGCACACCCAAACCCATGCTTTTCCTGCTCTGTAGACAACAGAAACCCTCAGTGTGAATCCTCCATACTAGCTCATCCCTGCTCTCATTCCAGTGTTACACTTTCTTATAACTTTTACTCTTCAGTGGTCTTTTATTTCATCTTGGAAATAGAAGTCGGGAAAGGAAGGAAGGAAGGAAGGAAGGAAGGAAGGAAGGAAGGAAGGAAGGAAGGGAGAGCAAAAGGAGGGAAGGAAGGATTTCTGGATATTTTACCCAGCAGTTTTAGGTGTTCTAGACCAAAAAAGTTCATTTTTGCACCTAACCCATCACATTGTCAGAAACAGATCTTGTTCTGTATTGAAAATACCCCCACTATTACCATGATCTGAGAAGCGGTAAAATGACTCACAGTGTGCTAAGCAGCAGTGCTGCCTGCAGCCTGCCCACAGCACCCATAGGAATGGGCGGGGGCAGAGACAGCCTGTCAGCTTAGGCGTCTGGTACTTAATGATCTCTGTCAGACCGAGAATTTAATACAACTAAGTAATAAATACCGACTCACAAGCACAGGCCCCCTAGCAAAGATGGTTTCTATACAAAATAAGACCCACAATAACTGCTTGTTCCCACTGGCTTTAAATGAACAGATATCTTGCACCAGCAAGTGCTTACAATATTTTATTGTAAGGCAATAAAAAATTATGTAATTTCTTGGGGACCCACATAGAATAGAGGAGTTAGTCTTTTAGAACACTTAGTTCTTGTCCAGTACTATATGAGTTTTCAGAATCAGTGAAGGCTTCTTCTCACATTATAAGCTTAGATACCCTCAGGGAAAGGAATGGGTTGCAGTTCTAACCTTCAATTAAGCATCATATCTTGGTAACAGTATTTTCTGGGTCCCCAGGCAAAAGACATCACAGCTGCTTGGATTAGTATCCCAATTCACAACTTCGTTTGCATAAAGGAAGCCTTCAACATACATAACTCCTATGAAATTCAGGGGAAGACGACGAAGGCAGTCGTTCAACGCTTGAAGGTTTCCAGCTGCAGAGTTTAGAGAAACTCAGACTGTAGAATGACATTCTCATGACTTCCTGCAGTTGTAACTAGACAATTCCGGAACCACGGCAGCAGACACCTTGTATAAGAGCAAGTGAACTACATAAACCTGCTAATACTTGACTACTTTTGACCTTCACATTTTATTTTTTTAATGAGAATAAGAATAAAAACAGCAATAATAACACAGACAAAACCAAAACAAAGCAAAAACAGTAAAAATGATACAGTGTTTCAAAACAAAATGATAGAGATTAACAGTGGTTGTTATATTACATATTATTATCTTCAGAGAAATTGCTTGGATTGCCAGATGTAAGAATGCGAGATTGATCAAACCATTCAACAGAATAAAGAATAATTTTAAAAAATTAGAAATGATACAGAGCTTCACTAGATGGTAGGAATTCACCAGTGGTTGTCACAATACACATTACTGTCTTCAAATTATTGTCTAGATTACCTGATATAAGTATGCAGAGTTGGTCAAAAAATTTAAGCGGTAACTGTTCCTTCCAATAAACCATTAGACATCAGCAGTGCAATTATCCCAGCTATCCAGATATATTCCCTTCCTTCTCCTTTCCCTCATCCCAGTTGTTCCTTCCTTTGAGCAATTTCTTTCCCTTTCACAGTATCTACTGCACATTTTGGGTTTTATTTACTTTTTCATGTTCTTATACTAGGGGGACAATACAATGTTTACACATGAGGGTCCGATTTATTTCACTTATGGGCATGGTCTCTACTTGCATCCATTTACCTGTAAAAGCCTTGAGTCCACCCTTTTTTATAACTGAGTAATACTTCCTTGTATAAAAAATAACATATCATTTTTATCCATTCCTCAGTTGGTGGGCATTTGGGTTGCTTCCAAGATTTATCTATGACAAATTCTGCTATTAGAAACATGGGTGCACATATGTCGCTGTGGTATGATGTTTTTCATTTTTCTGGGAAGATACTGAACTTCACATCTTTAAATTCCGCATAGTTGAACTTAAAGTTGGCCCCTCTCCATTAAAATTTATTCTTGCTTCTCCGAAAGCTATGAAATTAGGAGCAAAACAGTTTTGTGTCACTATAGTGTCTAGGCAGGCACTTAACAAGAAAGATTTTATGCCTCCTGCTTTTCTCCCAGGACCCCCAGCAGTA
Source organism: Dinomys branickii (assembly GCA_004027595.1). NCBI lineage: Eukaryota > Metazoa > Chordata > Mammalia > Rodentia > Dinomyidae > Dinomys > Dinomys branickii. The sequence goes on from PVLD010005188.1 coordinate 47,743, forward strand.
TTTTTGTGCCACACCAATAGTGTGGACTGTTTAGATGCGCACGTACGACTATGCCTCTGATACTCTGTGGTTCTTTTCAGTCATGCAGCTCCCTTCTGCTTCATTTCCCCCATTTGTGCTGTGTGTCTCTGTGATGTGAATCCACCCCTGCCCATTGTGTCATGCCTCCATCTCTCGCTGCTGCTTCAGATTGCACTGAACCGTGAGAGGTAAGCTCTGTAAGCGGAGGGAAAACTGACTTCTGTTCATGTCCATGGAGCAGTCTCTATTCAAGGTTTCCCATAACCTGCTCCAAAACCAACTCACTCCAGCTACACTTTGAAAGGAACTCAGAATAAAATTCAGCCACAGTCACATTTGTATTAGAATGCCTTCCATGCATATTGAAGTGCATGCGTGTTGTGAAGCCAGTTCTTGTCACTGTCTTCTACTAGGATACACAGTGGTATCTTTAGCTCTGTATCTCAACTGTAATATGCAAAGTACAGTGCGCCAGAAATTGGTATCATGTGCTGCCATATTGAATATAGAATTCCCTAGCCTGCTTTTTGCCCACCGGGATCATGAAAATCATTATTAAAAGACAGTATTTGAGAGACCCTGTTGTCATGTCTTCGTGCAGTCACATTTCCAAGTGATACTGGATTTAGCTATTTGTATGGGTCAAATTCATCAGAAAATAACCAACCTTTCCCTTAAAGTCGTGCTGTAGGATGGGATTTCTCTTAACATGGATCTCAATTCCATTTCTAAACTCAGATTACAGTGCCCAAGCCCAAAAGCTGTACACTGGAAACATCTGAGTTTTGTCATGAGGAGTGTTTGAGAGCAGTGAGTTAAAATTGCCTTTCATTCAACAAGGCCTCGGGCTTCCCAGGCAGCCTCGCATCCCACAGTGTGAGTGCTCAATCTCTCACTCACCCTTTCCACTGCCATGTAGCACTAAGGGCAGTGAAAAGATCTTCCACCCCACACAGCAGGCCTGGGTTAGGTTTCACCTAATTAATCCCATAGGAGCCAAACTTCATGACAAAATGCCATTCCAGTGTCATTTCTGTCTTCCTGTCCTAAGACACCAAGTTCACATTGCTTTATATTAAAAATATGTCCCAATATGATGAGCTAAAAAATGAATTTGTGTCACTCTCCTTGCCTTCCAGACTGACATTAGTTTTTAAAGACAGATGTTCCAATCTTTTCCAGACTCAGATAAGCATATCCTACCTGTTTAGTAAAGCAGATTATTTAGTACAAGAGAACGTAGACACTGCCAATGTGGAATGGCGTGACAACATTGATGGCTCTGATGAAGAACATCCTCTTACTTTTTACAGCTGAAATTCACTGTGCCTAAGACCCACTCCTGAGACTGTTCCCACACAGCTGAGGGTAGATGTTTCACAGGTGTGTCCATCTTGTGTCAATGATGGAGTATCTCAGTGCTCACCTTACATTCAGTGTTTTCACATAGATTCACTTTTTTGTGTTGGGACTATGTGCAATATGCTTTGCAATCTTAAATATTTACATAAATATATATCTTATACATATAAGATATATATATATCTTATATATTCATGATGGTGGAATTTAAGATGCAGATCATGAAGAAATGCTTAATGAGCTCATTTTCTGGAATCATCCAGTGTTTGAGATACTGTGGTACTCAAAAGTATGAAGTAGCTAACTCTTCCAGGGTGAGGGGTTAATTTTCTAGAGGAAAAAGGAACTTAAAGGTTCTTAAAACAGACATGAAAAAGGTAGCCAGGTATGGTGGCACATGCCTATAATCCCAGTACTTGGGAGGCTGAGGCAGGAAGATTATTCCAAGTTTAAGATCAGCCTGAGCTACAAAGTGAACTCAAGGCCAGTCTGAACTGCATAGAGAGACCCTGTCTCAAAAAAAGACAAAACAAACAAACAAGCATGAAAAGGTATGGACTGTCTCTTTAGGGGTACTGCAGCTAGTTTGCTATAACTGAATTATAGTTCAGTTTCGATGAGACTAGAAAGCGAGGTGAATCAAATAAGGATGTTGAATTTCTTTACTCATTACGTGACTGAGGTAGATGGAACCTGTAATAGAATGAATGAGAAAACTATGTGACCCTCTATCTGCGTTTTAAAAAATAATTATATGGAACCAATGTCCCATTTTTAAATAACATCTGCCTACATCCTAGAAACCAGGTTTTACTGAGTTACACAAGTATAACTTAAGACAATGTTGAACCAAAGTAGAACTGGTGTAGATCTGGGATCAAAGAGACCCAGTATTGGACCCTACATGTACCTGTTGCCAGCTGTGTGGTAGTGGAGAGAGTGGACCTCCTTTTTAAAACTCTGAAAGAGAGAATATTATTTGTAGATCACAGGACTGAGATATAATTTATAAACCTTAACTGCCACATAATTTTCTCTATTCAATAATTCCCATTTTAACATAGTGGATCAATGTATTGTTAAAGATACACTTGTTTCAAATGGTGAAAATTATGTGAATTTGAAGATCTGTTATTTTTGAGCAATCTGTAGTTATCAGGTAACCCTGAGATGATCAATACTGTGATATGTTTTTTTTAAAGACTGGCACAAGTCACGGTATATATTCATATTTTGTGTATATTTAGCTTATGGCTCATTAACCCTCTATGAGACACTTTACATTCCTTCCTTCCTTAACTTTTATTTATTTGCTCATTTATTTAGATTTTAAAGAGTTCATTAGAATATCTCACTTTTACCGGTTTTTGGTCATGAGCCAAAAGCCATTCCTTCTTTACTTTTGTCAACCACATTTTGACATGACAAGATGGAACCGCATTTGTATTACCCCCAAGAAATGTGCTGTTTCTTGTTTATTAATGAAATAATTTCCTTTTTATGAAACATTTTCAATTGAAACTATATTAAGCAGACTTGGTCTGTTATTCATGACAAAATAAAAAGAAGAAAAGATTAATTCAACAATATCTTTCTTTTCCCACTGGCCAAAATGAACAGGAAGCAGTTTTACCCCCTTGAAATGTGTGAATTGTAATAACAGCCTATTTGGGTACAACATCACCACACCCTGATTAAAATAATACTAGTTCTACAAATGGAATATTTGCTCACTTCATGTCAAAGTCATATTCAGGTATCTTCAAATTCAGTAACAATAGTTCTTTTGCCCTCACACATGGCAGTTACCTCTAAATATGCAAAATGGAAGTGTGCATTTACTCCACATCCTTGAGAAGAAGGTGAAAGTAGCATAGAAACCTGCTTGGAACGTCTCTTTGTTCAGTGTCCTAACTTACCTTGGTGACTTCATATTTTCCAGATTTCCCAGTGTGTGCTGACACCATGCTGGCAAACACAGCCAAGCTCAGTCACAACATGGAGGCTAAAATAAACTAAAAAGTACTAGCGACGCTCCTGAGGAGTGGTTTAAACCTATTCTTCATGAGTCCCACATTCTTCCTTCCTTCCTTCCCAAACGCCCTCAGGAAGCCCCGGTGGTGGCCAGAGCAGCCTTGTTCCTGGAATGCGCCCGCTTCGTCCACCGCTGCAACCGCGGTGGCTGGCCCGAGTGGATGAAGGGGCATCACGTGAGCATCACCAAGAAGGGCCTGTCCCGGGGCCGGTCCCCCACCGTGGGCAACAAGCGCAACCAGAAGCTGCAGTGGAACGCCGCCAAGCTCTTCTACCAGTGGGGCGATGTGAGCGCTTCCGCCTTTCTTCTATAAAACTTACAGCGCTTGAGTGACGTAGAAAATTCTCTTTCTTATTGCATTTGTTTTGGAAATAGTTTATTGAGTGCCTCTTATCGACCAGGTAGTGCGTGAAACTTTGGGGGCAAAATGAATAACTCACGTTGAATCCTCCCAATAAGTCTTTGAGGTTCCATGTTACTGTCTCTGTTTTACATGTAAGAAAACCAAAGTGAATGTGGGCCAGGTGACTTGCCAGACTTCAGTTAAGTAGTAGATGAAGGAGCCAGAATTCCACCATCCAGGCTGAATTCTAAAGCCTTGCTTTTAACTGCTGTATTCATCAGAAAGCACCTTTGTGAAAATTACTGTTATAATAATTAAAAACATGGCCTGAGGGGAAAAAACAACTTTACTACAATCCTAGTCTCATTTGAGTCCTCAATGAATAAAAGCAATCAACTGTATGATAAATATGGATGGTGCAGGGCGCCTCCCAAGGCAATACGCCCCTTCACATTTTCCTACTTAGAGACGATAAATGGCCGGGATGTGTGAGGCCTGAATAGCTTTCTTATTCGGTCTGTTAAAGGCACAAAGAGATAGATCACTCATGGCTTTTCGAAACACACCAATTTAATAAGAATATCAATGCAATTTAGTAAGAACAATTTCCCATTAACAGGTAAAATTATCTTCTACTTCAGTACTTTCAACATCTTTAATTGATCATCCCTATACTTTGTTTATACTGTTATTCCAATTTTAAAACTTCTTCATGTTTTATTACCTTTCTATAATGACAGATACAGTTGGTTTATTTCATCTGATGGAAGTGGAGAGTCCACAACAGAGGTCATATCCACTGAAAAACTACAAGCCTGCCCTTCTAACCCACCTCCGGAACTGCGAACGCCTCCCAAGCTAGTGAGCCTTCTGGTTAGGCGCAGTCCTGTGGGATTCTTAATCTGTTCTCCTCTCTCTTCCATGCCCTCCCTTCCATGACACAAAACTCACTTGAGATCTTTTTTAAAATGAGCAATGAGATTTGGAGTCACTAAGAGAGATAATTAGACCATTTGTCAAGTTTTTTAACTTTCTTTTCCCTTCAGGATGTTTTCATTACTTTTTGTCTAAAGCAATTTGAAGAACTTTCGGATATATCAGTTACTGCTTTCACTCCTCTGCTAATAAGATGCCTTCTTTATCTTTTTTCCCTGTTTATTTTCGAGGTCCCAGTAATTGTGATTTCCTCGATTATTGTGAGTTCAAGGGCAAAATTAGGTTTTCCATAAAGCTGGCCTGTTTCTTGGTATGCAGAGGTGGTTTCACCATATTTTATTACTAGCTTCATTCTAGGAGTGTTTTATTGAGAGGTCTCTCTGAAATAACAGTCCTAATTCCTAAGCCCTGTAACATTCAGGAATGTAGCGCTGAGTGTTACAGGGTTTCAGGTTTGCAAGGATTCTTTGACTAAATATTTTCATGACCAATGTCCTCTGACTTCCTAGCAGCCACGCACACTGCTGACTGCCTTCACCTTTCTGTTCTTTTCATCTTTCATGACCATTATGCTCTGGAGCCTCTGGCATCTCTGTGCCTGTCCTCTGCCAGGATCCTCTGCCTCCTTCCATAATCCCCCGTCTCCTCCCTCCTGATAAATATAAACATTCCCTGGGCTATCTTAAATGTTCTCCTATAAAATTTTCCCCTGGGCATCTTATTTCTGTGTTTCCCACTGCTTTCTGTACTAGTAGCATAGATTTTTCTATCCATAGCACTTTTCAGATCTCAGAAATGCATTTCCAACTGTATTTTGGAGGCTTTTATTTAATATCCCAAAATTCTGCCTGATGAAAATAAAATCCTTCTCCCCAAATAAACAGCCTACAACTACCCCTGAGCTTTCTGTTCTTACTAATAGTACCACCATCTTCTGATAGGACTGGCATATTCCAATCCTCTTTCCCTGTTGGTTCTACCTCACGCATATCACTGTGTTCCATAGGTCAGATCTTTGTGACTTCTTGTCTAAATGGTGAAAGTATTTTCCTAAGTGGTCTCCTCCTAACAGGCCTCCCCCATCTAACCCATCCTATCTACTGCCAGTGGGATGAGCTCTCTAAGGCACAGCTTATCTGAAACAGGACACTCAAAACTGATCTCCCAGCCTCCAAACCTGCCCTCTCCGATTTATTTGCCAAACTGCTAGCAGAGTGAATAGGCTAAAGTGCAAATCATAGCTGGGCATGGTGGCACATACCTGCAATCCCAGCACTCAGGAGGCTGAGGCAGGAGGATTGTTGCTAATCAAGACCAGCCTAGGCTACAAAGTGAGCTCAAGACCAGCCTAAATTCCATAGCAAGGCTGTCTCAAAAAGACAATAAATAAATGAAGTGCAAGTCAGAATATGTTTCTTGCATAACTGAAATGCTTCAGTGCCCTTCCTTTCCCCTTGGGTTAAAATTCGAACTGTTTACCCTGGCATCAGTGCCTACTTTACAACCTTTGTTAAAACCACTCCAACACTGCGAATAATGAAGTCAAATTAGCTGATGCACCTAAGGCATGTTCATGTTGAGGTTTTACATCCAAGATGTGTTCAGTAATAACAGGGTATGGCACTGATTTTTGAAAGCAGGCTGCATAGCTTGTCTTTGCATTCTCAGGCAGCTAGCAGTGTCCCTCAAGGGCACACTCAGTTCTAAACTACCTTGTCAGCCTTCCAGTGCGTGACTTGCTCTCCTGAAAACATGCTTCAGTCAAAGGACCTTCTTGTCAGTTCTTGAACACACATGGTGTCTTTCCCTGAGTATGTGTCTCTTAGGAACCTCACCTGAGTATCTACTCTCCATTTCCCATCTGCCAAACACCATGTCCTCTAAGTCTACAGTGCTGAGACTATCTATGGTTATGTGAACTGAACTTAATCTCTTCTGAACTCAGAAAGTGTTTTCAGCTTTTAACATGTTACTTCAGTATGTTATTACCCTCCCAGTATGGACAGAAAGAGTACAAAACACAGACAATCAGATACTCTAGGTTTGAATCACAGTTGAACACAGCAGAATGTCTCTCACCTCCTTAACCTTCCTATTTTCCAAACAGTGACCTTTCTGTATGTGTTTTTGCCATCTACTCTGGAGCATTAACCATGGAGCATTAACCAAATGTTCCCATGTACTATAACAGCTTATTTAACTTTGTGTCTTACTACCTTACCAATTACCTAACTTCATAAATATTTCATGAAGGAAGGAAGAAAGGAATAACATATCCCAAACACTTTTTTCTAGCCCTGGATGGGACTAGAGCTCTGAATTATTTTTTCAGCTCTATTATCTCAGACAAGTTCATATGTGAGAACACTTTCAGCTGTATACACTGCCGATTTAATTTACATTGCCTAGTCACAATAACCCGGAATGATCCATGTGGAAATTTGCCTCGAATCTCAAGATGCAGTTTTCTGGATCACTCCAGACTCATAACAACATGGCTCGACCTCAGGACAAGGCTTTGTGTGGTGGTAGTAGTGGTTTTGTTTTGTTTTCTTAAAACTTCTCAGGTTAGCAGATAAAATCTTAGGATCCGTAATATCTTTTTATACCACTTTCTTGTTGGTGTGGTTTTAGCTTCCTGGTTTACACTTTGTTACTTAATTCCAGCATTTAAGGAGACCTCTTTGTTTCCAGAACTCTAAGACATTCAAAAAAACTTAGGTTTTTCTTAAGAGTTCTGGTTACATTTCACATACCCAGTAGTGCTGGTTTCCAATACTAAGTCTAATTTTTTGCATGCCCCAAGTTTAGTAACTTTTTTAAGTATTTGAAAAGTATGATACAGGAACAAAGAAGAAAGCCATCTGGAATTTGTTCTTCCTAACATACAGAAAGACAAACTGTTAAATCCCAAGTCAGTGCTCAGCTCAGCCTGTTCCGTGCCTCTCCTCTCTAGTCAGCGTCTCTTCCATTTTTGCATGCGCTGTATCATGTAGGTATAAAATGAACTACATGGAGATACTATCTTTTGTCTCTTTGGGAAAATTTCTTTTGCTAACTTGTACAGCCACGCATGGTGACTCAGAACAGCACTAATTTTATGAGGACTGTGTAGAAGTCAGTTTTGTCAAGCTGCTGAGTTATTAAGTCATATCTCTAATTTAGTTGTTCTGTACTCTACCAAGAGAAGTTAGCATTTTTTACTAACTCATAGAGTATCATGAAAAGGGGAGCAAAGTCTATAAAAGCCAATAAATTCATACATAATAGCAGATAGAAATAAAATTGCAATACCAGAATTATTGTACTGTGAGCTCATTACAAACTCATTAACATGACACTGACATTCTTGTAAAATAGCTCAATCAGAAGCACACTAAGGATCTTTGCTATCTCATTTCTGCTGCAATCAAATCCTCCATTAAAAAGGACTGCACACAGAAGAGGTCTATTGTGGAAATAACGCCCCCTCCTTGGTTGATTATGTGCCCTCTGCAATGTGGGAGCCTGTTCTAGAGCCTAACGCATCCGCACTGTTTCGCTCTTTTCCCCCTGGTAGGCAATCGGCGTGCGGTTGAATGAGCTGTGTCATGGGGAGAGTGAGAGCCCAGCCAACCTACTGGGCCTCATTTACGACGAGGAGACCAAGAGGAGACTGAGAAAGGAAGATGAGGAGGAAGACTTTTTAGATGACAGTAAGGAGACTCCCTTTACTACAAGAACCCCTGCTTGTAAGAACCTCTGCCGGAGGCACACACTATTTCTCTTTCCTCTCTCATATTCCCACCACCTTCCCATGATTCCCACCGCATCCTCTCCCCTCTCGCCTAGGCATGGATAGAAAGCCTATGCACAAAGCCACAGAAAGGGAGAGCCAAAGGGAGATGGAGAGGGAGATGGGCCAAGAGCTGCTGGCCCCGTGGGAAATCCACCACTTTTACTCTCTGACTCTTGCTGTTGTACATAAACTGGCATTGGGCCTCTCTGAGAGCATCTCTGTGAGAATAGAGTTGTGAAAAGTTACTGTCCTGGAAGAGGTTTTGTCATGTTTTATTGGTCTTAGAAATAAAAAAGACAAACAGCATTGAACAGGAAATGTTTTCCAAATCATTAAAATATTTAACTAGGGCATATTGCAGTATTTAATCTGGACTTAAAATATTCACGTAGTCAGTGTTTTCTTTCACCATGACAGTCTGCTGTACTTTATTTGTTAGATTCTTAGTAGCAGAGTATATACGAGACCCCTCTGACATCCATCTCCACTACCATTTTGTGCATACATTTGCTGTGTACCATGCAAGCATGCATATATGTGTATATGCACATACATGTGTCTATATTCCTTTCATGAGTATAAACTTTCAAACATGTTACAGAATTAGTGTCTTTATATGATGAGCATCTTAGTTACTTTTCTCTCATTGAGGAGACAAAATACCAGACACCTAAAATTAAGGAAGGAAAGGATTATGTAGATCACACTTTGTAGAGGTTTCAGTCCTTAATTAGCTGGCCCCAAAACAGAGTGGCACATGGCAGAGGGGCAACAATTCATGGCAGCAGAAGACAGCAAAAGCAAGTACAGAAGAGGGCAAAATCAAGGAGCAAGCCTCTTTCCCTCCCTTATATTGTATGCAGGCTACCTGCCCTAGGACAGGTGCAGCACTCATACTGCCAATCTCAACACTAGACAACGAACCAATAACAAACTCTAGACTCAGTTGCCTCTGAACAGCCCATGCACCCCACGACCGCATAAGGCTTTGGGGAGACATCCACACACGAACCATGACAATTATGACAGTGACACTTCTTCCTTTTAAGCTTCTATGGTAGGTCAAAATTCAAGTTCCCTGGTTTGATTTTAAGGGGACTGTTCTTAGTTAATTGATGTCAAATCTACTACGTCTTTACAACTATGAAAGGTAGAAGAGTAGCTAGAATACAGCTTTGGGCAGGACTGAATAATAAAGAAAATCTTTTGGTCTTCCATTCTATTTTGACATCAAGGATTTCTTTCCATTTCTCATTATTTTCTTTCTCATCTAAGACCTTATCAAATCAGAAAAAAATCTCCTTAGTTGTTCACAAAATACCAAACTGTCACATATATATTTTGGCCTAATAATGAGAATTGACCCCAAAGATAATCAACACTATCTTACAATGCCTCAGAATTGGATTTAAGCTATAAGAAGACTAGAGGACAACCTAACAATCACCAAAACTGGTGAAGATTTGACATAAAACCCATCCAGCCAGAAGGTTTCACCAAGCTGTGCTGGACCTTTCAGGGGCCCTTCAGAACAGAGGAGAGCTGAAGCAACATTAGATTGATTCATTCTTGTAGGCCAAAGTAAACACCAATCTCCACTAGACCACAAAAATATATTTACTGTGTTAAACCTGATGGTCAGCTCATTGTTGAGGCCATGCCAATTAAGAAAGCTTATAGGCTAGGCACATCTTAGAGAAGTTTTAGTAATAATGACCTGTAATTAAAATATTATGATTACTTGATGACTTAATTCATTCAAAATAGATAAGCATTTTATTTTCCAAGAGATAGAACAATACGTGGCTTTGCTGAACATTAAGTAGTCTGCAAGATTTGTTAGGACACATATTTGAGAAATAATTCTGGTTACTTTTGAAGTCTCCATGATGTCACCTTGGACATTGTCTATTTTTAGGCCAAAACCCATTAGTTGGCCTGTGGCAGATACAGTGTCTTATTAACTAAAGACCAGTGTTCTTTGGAGTGAAAAAGAACATTTCCATAATTCTTATGCAACTGTATCTTATTATGACAGGCTAGCTTTGCAAACTGTGACCTAGGTGACCAGGTAAGAATGTATTCTCTTGCTTATGTTGCACACATACACAACTAGACTAGAGCCAAAGCAATGTCACTGCCCTCAGAACATCAAGATAAGCATCCTGTCATAAGAGAGAGAAGAAGATTTCAGTCATCCCCAGTCTAGTTCACTGTCACATACATAGTCTGCATCTGACTGAATGCAAGACTACTTTTTTCTCTGTTGTCATGAAACAAGTTTTCTAGCTTAGCTGGAGCTATATTCTGTTACTTTATAATGCCATAAGAAAAATAATTTAGTTCTGATTATCTGATATTTTAATGTTGAAGCAGTGGTTACAGAATTCAGAGTGGAGGAAAACAGAGGTGTATTGCATAGATTATAATAGGAGTAGCCAAACTGAACTGTGTTGGTAATGTTCTCATACACAATTGGTTTCACATGTGTGTCACTAGATCCATCAAACTGTGCCTCTCTCTGTCCTTGATCTCACTTATGAAAGAACTCTTTCCTTCTCTAGGTACTGTGAACCCCTCTAAATGTGGCTGCCCCTTTGCCTTGAAGATGGCAGCTTGCCAGCTTCTCTTGGAAATTACCACCTTCTTAAGAGAGACCTTTTCTTGCCTGCCCCGACCTCGCACTGAGCCTCTCATGGTAAGTTTAGCATGCATGGTAATAATCAGATTGCTTAGGCCAGAGTGTGGCTAGGTTTCCACTATGCACCATTTCCTTAAACACTCAATAGCCCAGAGTATCCCATAGTTCAAAAATTCAATCCAGGTATGTTTATACATACAAAGCGATGCTCTTTTCTCTATAAAATAACTCCAAAGTTGACTTTGAAATGACTTAGAGGTAGTACCTCCAGGGACAGTGTTTGATCACCACTAGTTATGCTAAGAATACTTAAGCATCTTAGGGGCCCTTTCTCTGCTGACTATGGGGAGTTTGATGGCCAACATTTCCCAGAAATGACTGGCAGATATTTTTGTATTAACTGTGTATAAGTTTACACAGAAATGTGTTCCACTGAGTTTTCTCATATAAATTATAGGTTGAAAGACTTCAGTGTTTAGTGTATAAACATTCCCAAATATATACTGTTATTTGTGTAGCGCTTTTTTAGGAATGATGGATGGGCAGAAAACATGACCACATACAAACACATACGCAACATATACAAATATGCACTTGTGTGCTACGGACTATCAGAACCCAATTTGTGTAGCCGTACACACACCTATTACATAAGACTCAGGCATCTTCAGAGCACGTGTGGCCCCAGGGCACACCTCAGAGCTACCCTTCCTTTGGCTTCTAGTTCCCTAAAGGGAGACACGTGTCCAGTGGTTCCTTCATCACAGGTGACACCCAGTGGGCGAGCGAGGCAGTCTTTCCTTTCTCCTCCTTTTACACAAGAACTGACCTACTCACCCAGAAAAACTGTTAACACTAGCAATCTGTGTGCTTTCACTCAAGCAAGTTTTAGTATCCACTACGTGTCCTGCCTTTTAAGCCAAAGCTAGCACACGTGAGGTCGTGGGGCCGATGGAAGAGTCAGTGCTCCGTTACCGCAGAGTAGTACATCTGCCTATGTCCGCCAGTGACCTGGAAAGCCCATGTCCTCCACCTCTCAGCATAAAGTGGGTATCTTCACAGTGGAAACATTCATGGATAAAATGCACATTTTCAAGTGAAACATACCCACAGTTGGACTATGAAACTGTATCATTTGGCTATTAGAAAAAGATATTGCTTCTACTACCCTTTAGTTAATTTCACTTCAACTACAGCCTTTGATTTCCTAAGTTGTCATTTTCACTATTGTGTTCAGACTACTCTCTAAAGTCAAAGAAGGGCTCCTCACCATAAGGAGTTAAAATCAGTACAATGTAACATCTTACCTGCGGGCCTCTACCGTACTGTTCTTATAAATATGTATTTATACCGAAGAGTCCATAAAAACACAGATATACCTGCTTTTAAGTTTTCAGGTTTTATTTTTCACCATTTTGATCCACATGTGATAAAAAAAAGCTCAATTCTTTTTGTTCTTCCTTTTAACTCCTTAAAGCTGTAACTTGATAATCTTTATTATTGTAACAGGTATTTTTGTTTTAAAAATTGTATAGCCAAATGGCAGAGTTGTAGGGTGTGCCAAGGAACGAACCTAAAACAAGACCTGCAGTCATTTAGTCAACAAGACAAAAAATTTTACTTCTACATCACCTTTAACTAGGTCCAAGAAATATTTTATTCTTTAAACTAATATTCTCATTGGTAAGTGTGGGTTTCTGTATTGTGTTGCCATGTGGCTTATAAAATAAAGAGAAAATAAATTTTTTATATTTAAGCTATTGCTGATAACATAGTAAAGCCATATTATAATTTACTGTGGAAAAAAGTCAATGAGTACCATAAAACTGATTTATCAAGACAGAAATGTGAGTATATAATATAGTATTGTTGACTGCGGCTCTGAGGAAGTAACAGAGCCACCACTGAACAGTGAAAGGGCTGTGTCTTGATTACTTTTCTCTCATTGCTGAGACAAAATACCCAATGCCCAAAATGGAGGAAGGAAAAGTTTATTTAGCTTACAGTTTGTGGAGGTTTCAGTCCATACTAGGCTAGCTCAGAGGCAGAGTGGCACATGGCTGAGGGCAAATGTTATGGCAGCAGAGCACAGCAAAAACAACCAGCAAAAGGGAGGAATGCCAGGCCATCAGCCTCTTTCCTTCCCTTACATTGTAAACAGGCTGCCCCCACTGAGGGGGCGTGTAGCACTTACATAATCTCCATGCCCTCTTCCCCAGGCTCAGGATGTGTACAAAGTAAGCACCTTGGCTTCCTGCTAAGTCACTCAGCCAAACCTCTAGACTCCCCAGGTTGACACAATGGCTGGAAAGCTCTGAGGAACCACCTTAGAAGAGATCATGTTTGAATGTTGCTTTGAAATATTAGGTAGGGTTTTGATGTGCAGATAAAAGAAATTGGAAGGGCTAACTGCTTCTAAAAGTCAGAACTGGTATAATGTTACTTTTTGTCTAACTAAGAAATTTCTATAATTACTATAGAATTATTACTCAATGGAAAGTGGATGTTTTCCTAAAAAGGGAAGTAGCTCCATTCTTGAATTATTTTTGAAAATATTAAATAAATGTATCTCCTTTATTTTCGAGGACACAGTATAATCTTCTAAGTACCTGAGGGTGCTTCGTGTTCTTAATCCAAAAGGAAAGAAGAAATGAGAGGTAGATGCTGCGACCTCACTTTATGTATGGCCTTGAACAGCATCAGATTTTCATGTTGGTGCAAACTGAATTTTAAAGAATATTTTCCATATGTATTTAATTCAGAGGTTTTTTTATAATTAGAAAAGTACTGTACAAAATGGCTAGGATTTTATGGATTTTTTTAATACTGCAAATCCCCTAAAAGCTTTGTAGATAAGTAATTAAACAGTCTTTTGAATGAAAAAAGTCTATGGTCACAGAACAGGTCAAATTTTCAACTTTGGCCTCAGAGGCCAAATTCCTTAGCAATGACACTCTCCTGGCTTAGAGTAGGGTGTCAATCTCTTCAGCAGCAGCAGGGATGGCACCTGTCCTACACTTAGGTCCTCCCAGAAGAGAGTAAGAGATCCTACTGTGTCATCCTGTTCTGAGCCTCTGACCTTCACACAGGAAGTTCCTTAACCCTGAACTGACTTTCCTTATTTATTTGCCAAGTAATATTACTTGTCAAGATTTAACTTGAACACTATGTCACGTATTAGTTTAGGTTTAACAAACAGCCCCAAATTTAGTCGTTTACTACAGCACACACTTGGATCAAAATCAAGATAGTCTTGAAATTTTCCATTTATGACTTCTTGAGATTTAGAGAAAGCATCATTCCTTATTTATCCCACAGTCCCTAACACATTTGTACTCAGTGCCTGATGGTTTTAATAAACACATAAATTCCAAAGGTACAGCTAAGCTATAGACACAGAAGTAAGCAGTGAAGAAGCTAGTTCTAGATTTGGCAAAGTCTGTGCTTTTGGAACATAAAGCATCAAAGTAGAAAGGAAAAGCTAATAGTTGGGGAAGATTTTTATTTATTTTCAAATTTAAGAAAAGCTTCTCATTCCCACAATGTAAAGTTAGAAACAGACAAAGGTACTTGTCTGTTTAAGTGCAGTTGTGGGTAATCCACAAGGAAGGGCGGTTTGCCATAGGGCTATGCAGTCTGGGAGACGCCAGCAGTCAAGGGCTCCTCGTTGGCATTTCAGGACTTGGAGAGCTGCAGACTTCGTCTGGATCCTGAGTTGGACCGACACAGATATGAAAGGAAGATCAGCTTTGCTGGGGTCCTAGATGAAAATGAAGACTCAAAGGATTCTCTCCATAGCAGCAGCCACACCCTCAAATCAGATGCAGGTGTGGAGGAGAAGAAAGGTATGAACAACAAGGATTATTTCAGGATTTCCCAAAGGATATTTGGTCTAAGGGGTCTAAACTACAATATCGCGTCTCCAAATTGTTAGTTCCCTACGGCACTGAGCATCCGTAGCGTCACTGAAGGAGGAAACCGTACTAGTTAGCAGCTGGACTTTGCAGCCAGAGGAGCCTGGGATTTAATTCCAGCTCAGCGATTCTCCGTATCCCATTGAGCCTAGATGGTATCAGCTTTACAACAAACTATTATTTTATTCACCAGTAAGAAAGGAAAAACTCTCAATTCAACTCCTATGCAACACTTTTATCATTTTGACTGCATTTCATCCTTACTGAAGAAGGACTTTCAGACTTACTTCGATGTGAATTATCGTTAATCATTAGCAAAATGTATAACAAATGCACCAGTTCAAGCTTTTCTAAACAAACTTCAATTCAGAGTTCAAATTTGTTTGTTACTTTTGGACTCAGAATTGTCACTGTCGTGTTTTCCTGTAGGATAATGTCTTCTGTGCTGCAGGAATGTTAGGGATATGTCATTTCCGAAATGGATGCATAGAAGTAAAGCTGTGTGTGCTAGTTCCTGAAGCCAATTTGCAATGGCATGCGCTGGCCTGCTTTTAGTCCCCCTTCAAGACTGTCACTAGACACATCAGACCTACCCCTCACTCTTACCTCTCACTCACCCTCCCATCCCTCACTGCTGCTTAGTTCCTTAGAGCTGAAAGACACTGGCAGTCATTCTGCTCATTTTGCTACTAATGCGTTACAAGCTCCCATAGACACAAGCAGTACCAAGTGTACCACAACTGCTGCCTGACACTATTGATCATATGAGATCATCAGTTGTATGACAAATCCCAATGGCAAATGTATTAAAATATGGCAGGTGGCGTATACCTGTGATCCCAGTACTTGTGGAGGCTGAAGCAGGAACACTGTAAGCTCAAGCCCAGTATGGACAACTTTGTGAGTCAGCAACTTTGTGAGTCTCAAAATAAAAATAAAACAGGCTGGGGATGTATCTGAGTGATACCATTAAAAATTTCATTTTTCACCTTAATATAATAGCTCCCGTGTTGTCCGAGTTACTTATCATTCAAACCACAATTTTTCATAAAATTGGGCCAGTAGTATCTTCTGCACTGTGATGCTTAGAGATTTAAATAAGACAATGCAAGAAAAGTATAAACTTAGTAACTGGCAAATAGTAGGTATGTGATAAACAATTATTTTATTCATATTTTTATACATCATGAACATATGTATTAGAACCCATACATATAATCCTATGAAAATTACAATATTTTAATTTGCAAAGGCTCCTCTAAGCATCAACTTTACTCTCTGATTTTGCTGTTTCTTAAATTTCGTTGCCTTTCAGTGCGTTTATGAAGAATTTCAATCAGCATAACATCCTAACATTTGTCAAAGCTGAATCGATATATTGAAATATTTTGTAGTATTCTGTAGACAGTAACAGTTCATGTTTAATGAACTAATGACTCTGAGGAGGAATAGCCCTATACAGAGGAAACACGGAATACATAAAGTCTTGTAAGGAGTATGTATACATTGAGGAAGGTTTCAATATTTGAAGACCAGAATGTTGTCACAAGATTCTAAAATGCAAATAATCATTATATCATATTCTATAGAATTTATAGGGGAGAGAGGACAGGTTGCAGGAAGGATAAATACATTGCAGAGGAATTTTTGAGTATGACAAGTATCAACAATTTTTCAATTATTAATTCTGTCTTTTAAACATATCCCAAAAGTATTTTAATTTAGAAGGCAATTTTTTGCTCAAAGTTGTTATATTAATTATTATTTAAAGTAGTTGAATGAAAATTCCAAATATCTATATGGTTAAACTTGAGCAAAGTAAATTCTGTGTCATTTTTAGAATTTAAAATGTGATTAATTTTTAAGAGCTTTTAATTTCATGATCATGATTTATGCAGACTAGTTTTACTGTTCGAACATTCCTATGCTTAGTATTTTTTCTCCTCACCAAAGGGCTGTGTTGATATATCAAAGTGACTTAATAAATGAAAAGCACAGAACCTAACCTACTAAACCTAATAAAATGAGAAAATAGGCATAAAGTGTCCTTATCTTCCCAAAGATTCCAAAATGACCTTTAACCCATTTGACAAGCTAAAATCAGCTGCCAAAACCAACATGAAAGTGGCGGTAATAGGGACCTTGCTAAGTACAGTTATTAAAACTTTTTAAACATTTTCATACCATCTGTTTTTATAAAAGCTAAAAATGTCAGCTTGTGAAATAAAAAATCTTAGGGCAATTTAAATTCTCCCAAGAAAAACTAATATGAGCTAATCCTTAGAACTCAAAATAAAATCTCCAAGCAGAGTTTATCAAATCAGTTTATCCAAATGCCAAAGACAGACTAAAACCGGCACCCCACATACAAACACCAAGACTAGTGTCGTTATTTACCATCCACCTACTGAGTACCCAGGGCACACGAGAACTGTTACACGTACTCAGAACACTGCAATGAGCAAGAAAACTTTCCTGCATATATTTCTACTTATATAAATAGTTAAAAACTAATATTTGCACATATTCACAGGTCAGTGACTATTACAAAATACCAGACTTCCCAGTGGCAATAAGTAATACGAAGAAAAGCAAACTAGGATCAGAGTTCTGGCCTGGATCAAGAGACGCAGTTGGAAAAGGCGATCATAACAGACACTGACAGAGAGGCTCTCTTATGCAAAGGAGCCAGCAATGCAAGGAGCTGAGGAAGGAGTAATCCACAGAGGCCACAGTAAGAATGCGGCTGTGACGCCAGAATGAACTGGGAGCATTTGAAGAGGGGCAAAAGCCCAGCCTGGTTAGCCTAGAAAGACTTGGGCAAAGAGTGATAGGAGACAGGCCAAGAAGTGAGACAAGGGGTCAACTGGGTCTGGTAGATATGGTCATCAGTTTAATCCCATTTTAAGTGTGTGAGAGAGTTGTTGAAGGCTTGAGCATTAGAGCAATAGAAGGAGTGTGCTGCGATTTTAGGGTTAGAACACATCTGCAGCTGTGCAGCGGGGCAAACGTGCAGCAGCTTTAGGCAGTTGCATTAGTCCAGGTAAGAGGTGACAAGGCTTTGCTGTTGAAGCATAGAGCCAGCAGGACTTGCTAATGGGTACAAGGTGGGGTACACGAAAAGGAAGAAAGAGATGTGTTACCCAATTTAGATGGATTTATCTCACTTTCGTACTAGCTCACGTTGTCATGGAGATGAAGGCTGATTCAGTGCCGTACAGTCTCAGCTGACTCTTTTCATATATAAAGCCAACCCTGCACTCGAACTGCTGAGTCCCTTGTAAATAACCAGCGTCACAATTATGAACCCAAATTTTCAGTGCTACACGGTATCTCCAGCTGTCTTTGGCCAGAACAAATTCTCAACATGAGATCTTTTCCAGATCACATTAAGGTGAGATTATTTTGCTGCATTTGGAGGGTAGGAAATGTCAAAAACTCAGGCAAAAAATGTTAGTGTGTGCCTCTATAAAAATCTAAGAACAATCACTTTAATCTTTTTGTCTTTTTCTCAAGCTCCTTTGACATGAAATTACTTTAGTAGTCATTAAAAATGACAATTATATCATTTCAGACCTATTTCTGATGAATCACAGCCTCAGTTATACCTAAAAATAATATTGAAAAATACAGTTGGATGAGTTTTGTCCTATAATTATAGTTAATTACAATTAACATGAAGTGTTATGGTCTGTAGTTTTTGTAGGATTTAATCCAACTCTGCTGCAAGAAATTTCTTCCAGATGTGAAATTCTATCCAAATTTGTTCAGGGAGCTCTGCGAGGCCTTTACCAGCTGAGAGATGATAATTTTAGTCTTTCTCAATCACAGGAGTAAACTAGAGATTCAACATTCATATTGAGAATGTTCAATGGAAATTCTTCAGGGACCCTTTATATAACATTGATATGACATTGAAAGTGTACATTTCATGAATACTTTAAAGAATTATGCAAATTTTATAGCCATGTATTAACTCTCCTGTGGGTGAGAAACTTGACACCAAAATTCAAAGTTTCCAATTGAGACTTCAAAAATTATCAACAGCTCTGCCTTAACTACAAGGAAATCCTGCTTACATTTTAAAAGGTAAGCTTGTAAAACTGACCTCTTCCTGACAATGGATTTTAAGCCTTGAACACTTTCTCTACCCTACTTTTATAAAATTAATATTGACAGCATCAAATCTTTTTTAAAAAGTAAAGAAAAAATATATATATGGAAAATAAGGGTACTTTTAATTAGGAAAAATAGATCTGAACTTTTTTCTTTTTTTCTTTTTATTTTAAAAAATAAAAGCACAAAAACATATTAACAAACAGACACAAATTAGCATAAGAAATAGTACAATCAAAGCTGATTTACAGACAAGGTGAACTTTAAACACATTTCTTTTCCCCTTTCACTTCCCCCAATGATGACTTTCTTCCAGATGACTAACGGTGAATAACGCATGACCTTCTTGGGACACACAGACTATAAGCTTGGCTCAGGGTCTCGCAACATTTGGACTGACATCTCATTAGCCTTTTGATTGAGACAGGATGCTATGAAATCACTAGGTGCCCTGAAAATGGAACCACTTCACATGCATGCTCCCCACAAGCACCCCACTGAAAACAGATCCCTTCGTCCCTTTGCTGAGGGGCAGAGCAGAACTCACTGCTGGCTGCTAGAGAGAATCACCCTCATTGTTATTTCCTCATAAGATATTGCAAAAGGAAAGGGATTGTAAGACAACTCACGGAATTCTGTAAATGCCATTTCCAAAGAAAACTGAGATAAATGGTTTGTAGTTCTGTTGAATTGGTATCACGCGGTATATATGTACTAACATTTCTAGGTGCTGCTGTTATAAGGAGCACTCATGCTTGTGAACCCTGGGCCAGAAAGAAAACAGGTTGTTCCCAGCCCCAATGAGCACTGTGTCCAAGAAAGATGCTGCACCAGCCCTTTCCGGTGGCTGCAGCCTCCTGCCTTCCTGACCAAGCCTGGTGACGGGGCCACGTTGGGATGCTCCTGGGCAGAAAGGCTGCTCTTCCAGGCCAACAGACAGGAGGCTGATCAGGGACAAGCTGGGGAGAACTTGGATATAACATTGGCTGGGGAAAACTAAAGCGGGGAAAAGCCCTATTTTATTCTTTTAATACAGTTCCCAGCAGGAAGATCAGGATAGGAGGTACTCGCCTGCTCCAGATTAAAGGAACCCGCAGTTTCCAGGTGAAGAAGGGGGGTTCCTTGTCCAGCATTCGCCGGGTCGGCAGCTTAAAGAGCAGCAAGCTATCACGGCAGGACTCAGAGTCTGAGGCTGAGGAGCTGCAGCTGTCCCAGAGCAGGGACACTGTCACTGATCTAGGTAACATAGAAGAGTGGGGTGTGCAGGGACGTGGGGGGTAGGAAGCTGGGACCAAGGTCCTGAAACAGCTGAAAGTCCCTTTCCTTACACATACACAGATGGCGAGCAGAGCCAGAGGAACACAGCTCTGCTGCTGAAAAGCACATACCCTCTGGAGCAGCTGCTTAACACACACACACACACACACACACACACACACACACACACACCCGTCACTTGGAACTCTTGCTAAAAGTGCACATTCTGATTGGGTCGATCAGCATGGGATAGAGAGGCTACATTTATAACAAGCTTCCTGGGGAAGCTGCTACTGCTGCTGGTTGTGCTTCAAGGACTGCACTTTGAGCAGCAAGGCTGGAAGGTTGACTTAGAGAACACATTTTCATGACAAGGGAAGTTTTAGAAATCCAGATGTGTGGGTAGCCATACTTCCAGTCAGGGCCTTCAAATTCAGGTGAAGTCCTCATAGGGACAGAAGCCTAAAGGCCCTACCTATTTTAGAATCACTATTTAAAGGTAAAAAAACAAATCAAAGTATCAGTGAGGAAAGGTTCTCTAAGCCTTAAAATAGAGGATTAAGCATGTCTCTTAATTTCTCAAGAATGTAAAAAAAAAAAAAAATTTCTCAGGAATCTGTATTCTCCAAATAGCCAATATGAGTAATTCTGTCTATTCCTTGCCAACTCTGCAGGGAAGCTCTAAAGATAAATTAAGAGATGACTGTAAAATGTGCTAAATACATGAGAATGAGCTGTACCTAAGCAGTAGAATTTTAGATTATCATTGTGGACCTAAAGAGACTTCAAATCCCAAAATGTGTTAGTCCAAAATATGGGCTCTGATTAGCATCTTAATAGACAAGATTAAGCACCAAGAAAGGATTAAGCAGACATGAAGACACACTTCCCAGCTGTTGGTAAATGTTGAAGTACATTCTCTGCCATTTAGTCCCTATTTTCAAGTTAGCAATAAAATGAGGATAAATGATTGACAAATCCGGCTAAACAGAAGCTAAATATATTCTAATCGAAGGTCTAAAATAGGAAACGTTTCTACATCCACCCACATTCACTGTTGAAAATAGCTAATTTATGCATTATTTAAGATTCAGCTTATTTTTAAAGGGGACAATAGAACAAAAAACATTGTGACTTCTTTTGTTACAGGGCTGAAGCTATAAGAGTATTACCAGTTAGTTTGGGGGAAAATTATTGCAATTAATTGGATTGATCAGTTTGTCCTGAGCAGTTGATTCAAAGTAGTCAGGCAAGAGATAATGTTTTATCATTTCTAAAAACCCATAAAAAGTTTTAGACTTGGGGACAAAGCTTTATGGGTAATACGTTAAGCAGTGAGTTCCTAATAGATGTTTCCTTTATACTTTCCCATAGAGAGAACATAAGGGCTGTCCAGAGCTGGACAGCTGCTGTCTTTGAATAGTCCAAGAGCAAAGACTAGTAGCAACAGCAGTACCACTAGCTGCGGTACCGCCACAATAGCGATAGCTGTGCACTCTGAGGCCACTGCAGGTCAGTGAGTGTCTCTGCTTAACTACACCTGTAAGGTCTGGTCAGTCTGGAATGGATTTGGGCACATTTAACCTATAACTGGCTCGTCTCAGCAACAAGGACTGGACTTTGTTTTTTCTCTGCTCCCATCTCTCAGAATGGAAGCCACCGTAACAGAAATCATCAATGTCTTTGGAATTGTCAGTTCAGCTGGTGGCGGTGGGAGCAGCTCCTCCTATTCATTAGACCTCCAACCAAGTCCTCTGCCCTGTAACCCGCTGGGCCATGGTAGTCTGCCCTAGGATTCAAAAGCATGGACAACTTTACCTACTGTCATGCTCTCCAGAGAGACAGACCACTAAAACCTTTCTTGGTGTTTCTTTTGAAGAAGGGAGTCCTTGGAGTGCAAGTGAGCCTAGCATTGAGCCTGAAGGAATGAGCAATACTGGCACAGAAGAGAATTACCACAGGAACATGTCGTGGCTTCATGTAAGTAGGAATCTGAAGTTAATTGCTTTCAGCATCGGGGAAGAACCAAAAAGGAGGACAAAATATTATACCCAAGCCTATCAATCCAGGTTAGCCTCTGTGAGATGGTAAAGGGTTATGTTTTAGCTGAATAAACACGTACTAGGCTTGTTTCTAGCTAAAGTGTATTCGTTTTAAGCTTAACTAACACCAAAAGTCTCTTGTTATGGGTCAGATGTGGGTCACTGTAAGTCAAAGGAAGCCAGATTAGTGATGAATAGGCTGAATGACACATGCCAGGCATCATGATCAGTTTTGTACAGGTTACTGTGAAGTTGAGACCAAGGTCATAGTGTCAGCCTTGAGTCTGTAATAGATCCCATCATCAACTGGGACAAGAAGAGTCAAAGACCACAGGGTCACAACTCAAAGGGTTATCCAGAGGGCACAAGCAGGAGAGGACCCAAAGAAACTGTGGGCCTAGACTGAAGCTCAAGATTTGAGCTTGGCAGGAAGAAAGAAGGAGAAAAGTAAGAGAGAGTATTCTCAGGTATTCCTGAGAGGGGGGAGTATTCCCACCCCCGCACCATTATTGTCATAGATAGAGACTGACGCTGTACACTCTGATTTCTATCTAACTTGTGATAGATAAGGGCTAACATAATACCCCTCCAGTGATGCAACGCTCTGCCTCCACTGTTAAAGGAAACCCCAGAATTGGTGATTTGGAGACTCTTTGAGGCAACTGTTTCAACTAAGCATTTAGTGTAGTCTCACTTATGTATTGAAAGACGTGAAACCTATGTGTACAGCTCAGTAAGTGTTTGCAAAGGAAACACAGTCATATAACTACTACCAGGTCTAGAAGAGCATCACCAGCGCTCTGGCAGCCCTGCACCCTCCCCTGGAGCCGCTCCCCTCCCCTCTCAGGACCCATCCCTCAGCCTCCTGATGCCATAGACTGGTTCTGTGTGTTTCTAAAATGCATAGAACCGACATCAGATGCTCTTCTATCCCCTCTGCCCACAGAACCTTTGTCCTCTATCTTTGTTCATCTTAAGAATGGTGTGCCCTGCTCTTGGCTAGGTTTGTTCCTATTTCTGTCAGCTCCACTTTTAAAACTTCCAAAGTAGCCTTGCATTTGATACAGAGATTGACTAAAATTAAGGAACTGAAATATTTATAATGTTAGTCTTGCATTTAATATAGAGATCAATTAAAATGAGAAATTGAAATCTTTATAATTTTAAACCTTCCAGTGCCTAAAGTGTTCTATTACTCCATTTCTTTATGTCGTTACATTTATTTAGGACCTAGGTATCCCTCAGAAATATCTCTTAGTCTTCTATGTGATATTCTGCACCTGAATGCTCTATAGGTCTGTAAAGTCAATGTTTTTATTTAAATATTTGGAAGAAATCACTCATAATACCTTTTAGATCTAAAAATATTTTGAAGGAGAATTTTCATTGAACCTGTTGCTTTCTGAACAGTTCTCCGTTATGTGTAGTCACACTGTTGAGGCTGCCTCAGTGTCCTGAATTGACTGAGAAAGTTCACTTTTCATGGCCACTCTGACTTTGGGAAGATCCCAAAGTAGCATAGTATCACTATGTGATGAATGAGGTAGGTGCGAGTACACTTTAATTTTTTATAAACCTGCCTTTCCTTTGAGTGGCACTTAGCTGCAGCATTCACCATATTTTTGATCGTACCTTATAAAGACCCTCATGAAAGGAAAACTCCAGAACTGCTTCAGAAAGTGGCAAAAACAGTAAGCAAGGGGGAGTAAGTAAATAAGAATCTCCTGTTATTCCTCTTGGTCCTTTTCCTTAAGGTGCTGGGTAATTTCATTATTACATATGGTAGATGAAAATTTTAGAAGCACAGTAGTAGAGATATGGCATTATATATCTGTTAACATCCAAAGGATGTACACAAAAGAGGGTACCCTAATATGAGAGATGGACTGTAGAGAATAATACGTCAATATAAATTCAGTGACTGTAATGTGTAGCACTATGATGTAAGATGTTGGTAGTAGGAAAGGTGGTACATGTATGGGTGCAGGGTGTATTTGGGAGGTTCCTATACCTTCTGCTCTACTTTTCTGTGTATCTAAAACTGTTCTAAAACATGAAGCTTACTCATTTAAAATTTATAAATGTTCTATATGGTGTTATTTCCCTCTAGAGAACACTAATCCTATCCTCTGGCAGACAACAAAGAACCATATTATCTCAATCCAGTCAGGAACTAAGCTTGCTTTCCTTGGGCTCTTATACGTCTATCAACATTTTGCATTTTTGGTTCACTTTCTTAGTGTTTTTCTGATTATCCAGATTTGAAAGTAAAAAGAGAATCCCCCATAGTTCCCACATATGGTGTGCCTCATGCTAGGATATGAAAAAGTATATCAGGGGATATACAGGGAATCTTGAGAAAAGTGGATATTTCAATACTTAATCATTGAAGCTTTGAAGGGAATGAGATGTTGCTACCTGAATTTGATAGGAATGTGGAATTCATGGTTGTGGTTTTTTTTTTTTTTTTTTTTTTTTCAGAAAAAACAAGTCTCTTTTCCCTAAAGAAATGTGGGATAGCATTTTTCTTGGTTCCTTTTCTTTTGTTGCTGAAACAAAATGCCTAATGCCCAGATTTAAAGAAGGAAAGATTTATTTACCTCTCAGTTTGTGAAGGGTTCACAAACTGAGGTTGACTCCGAGGGAGAGTGGCACATGGCAAGGGCAAGAGTTCACAGCAGCAGAAAAGAGCAAAAACAACAAGAGCAAAAGGGAGAAGCAGCAACAAGCAAGGCTCTTTCTCTCCCTTATATTGTATGCAGGCTAGGGTGGGTGTAGCACTCACACCTATGATCTCATTGGTGCATGAGTCAGTCAAAAACCTTAGAAGCCCACCCCACGACTGCATGAGGCTTTGGAGAGACATCTAGACACGAACCATAACATTCTGTCCCCACTCCGCAAAGACCCATGCACTTCCCCTTATGCAAAAGGCATTTTAGTCCATCTAAAACAGGGACATACAAAGCACTGGGACCAAAGAAAGTCCAAAATCCAGCAGGGCAAACAAAACTAAGTCCTGTAGTTCCATGTACAGAATCTGAGGCAATCTGTGGCAAATTGTGAGCTCCGTGTGGCTCCGCCTCTATGGCACTTCCAGTGGCTGTATCTCCCATGGCTTTTCTCTTAGGCCCACTTTGCTGAATCCTTGCAGCTTTCCTTAGATGACCCACATCTTAGTTTTTCCAAATGTCTGGGTTCTCCATTGCACCTTTGGCTTCACACACACAGCTTCACACACTGCTCTCTCAAGGGCATACTGCCTGGCCTCCCAGGCCTTCTTCTGAAGTCTAGGTGGAAGCCTTCTCAACCTCAGTACTCTTGCATTTTGCACGCACCTAAAACCAGTGCCATGTGGATTGTGCTAAGGTCTGCTGCCCCCTGGGGCAGGAGCCAGGCTTTCCTCTCTCTTGGCTATAGGGGTCAAGTACCTGGATCACTGAGTACTCTGAACCTGATCCTCAGGGAATAATTCTCTATGCCACCGCCATTTTGGAATCTGAAGTGGCCATCACAATTCAGGAGATGTGGCCTGAGGGTTTCACAAAAAGCAGCAAGTCTTCCACTTTTTCAGGTTTGAGACTTGCGGGTTCTTGTGAAGCCCTCAGGCCATCTTTTATGTTCTCCTGTTTCTTCTCAGCAATTAAGATCTCCTCTGATCCATCTTTGTAGTCTACAGCTTTACTGGAGCTTCCTTTGTGGCGTAACTCACCACATTTTAAATTATTCTGTTGGGTCCTTTGCTCTTCATTCTCAACATCAATCTGGTTAAAAGCCTTCAACAATAGCCATGCCACCACCTCAACATCGGACCGCTTTGAAATTTCTTCTGCCCGATTAATCAGTCCACCACCCTTAATGTCAGTCAGGTAAAGTCTCTGCACAGGAGCAAAAGGCAGACAAACTTTCTGCCAAACCACAACGTACATCCTCTGGAGTCCAACAGCCCATGCAGTCCTTCTCCCCAACAGAAACCTCTCGAGCCTGGCCTTTACTTGCAGGATTTCTATAAGCCTTCTTCTGGTCTTTTGAACTCTGAGCAGAATCTCCCATACAGAACAGGCTGAGGTGCTCCAGCACTGTTCTTTCAGGTGACACCTCCAAACTTTTCCAGACTCTTCCTGCAAGCCATTCCCAGTGGCTCTTGCACCACATGGTTAGATATAATCACAGCAACAACCCTACTTCTCCGGTACCAAATTCTGTCTTGTTACTTTTCTCTCATTGCTGAAACAAAATACCTGACACTCAGAATTAAGGAAGGAAAGGTTTATTTGGGGAGGGTTTGTGAAGGTTTCAGTTTATATTTGGCTGGCTCAAAAGACAGAGTGGCACAAGGCAGAGGGCAACAGTTCATGGTAGCAGAAAACAGCAAAAGCAACAAGAGCAAAAGGAGGAGCAGCAGCAAGCAGCCCCTCCCCCTGCCTTGCACTGCACGCAGACCTTCCCCGCTAGGGTGGGTGTAGCACTCACACCCGTCATCCCAGCATTGGAGCACGAGTCAGTCATAAACTCCAGAAGCCGCCCCATGACTGCGTGGATTTGATGAGCCTTGTGCGTGTAGACCCGTTTCATGTTCTCTATCCAGTGGACCACACAGTCCTTCACAGGGTAGGGGCAGAGGTGACACACTCGTTCCATGAATGAAGTGCTCAGAAAATGAGTCTATACATATTTGACTGATCTTATGGCTGATAGGTTTTTTCGCGCAGAAAGAAATAAAACAATAAAATGCCTTTATTGTGGGCGCAGAGAAGACCACAGTGGAAAGGGGTATGGGGAGCGTGGAGCTTCTGAGAGCCCTGGCTGGATGAACAATGGTTATATGGGGCCAGGCTGGAGGTGGGGTATAGGGGGTGGGCCAGCTGAAGTGGCAGGCCAGCATTGGGTGGGAGCATGGGAAAATGAAATTGGATACTACAAAAAGAGGAGTAGGAAGTAGTAATTGGACTCAGAGGAAGACGAGTGGGGCTTAGCACATGGCCTCTAGTGGCCAGTGCCATCTTGGCTCAGGGCCATACTGGTCAGTGCCATGGCACATGGCCTCCAGTGGGCAGCACCACAGCGACTCTAAAGGAATTATAATGGGGGAAGAAACCCATGGATGGCTATGAATGCATTACTGAATTTTTGGGAAGGCTATTTACAAGTTTCAAACTCTAAGTCTAGGGATGGAGCTCAACAGTAGGGCATTTACCTAACATGTGCAAAGATGTGGGTTCTGTGCCCAGCACTACAAGATAGGAAGTTACAGATGTAATGTCCTTTATTTCTTATTTTAAAATAATCATATCTTTTAAGCCAATTCAATTCCTCTCCAGAGTTGTAATGGGGAATTCTAGGATATGTGAGAATTTGAGCTGAATCAAGCTATAAGAGAAGAGGAGTAATGACCAAAACACTAGAGGGAGATAAATCCATTAGTAAGGAGTAGAAAGGGGGCTCTGCAGGGGGTTCAAGTTCCAGTTCAAGCTTTGCAGGCAGCGTGGGAGATGCAGGAATGTTTCTAAGTTCCACAAAGAGTAGGCTAGAGTTCAAAGGCAAGGGTCATTCAGAGCCAAACTTCCCACCAGGGTGTGTATGCTCTTCCGTCTGACTCCTATTCCAACATAAGAACTGGGGGAAGGGGAGTGTGCAAAATCTCCATCGGAAGGTATTTGGAAATCATATACTCCACGATAGTTGTTTAGAGTTTATGAGAGTCTGTTAACCTCTCAATGTTTTCAAATGATCCTTGTATAAAGTACATATGCAGGGAGAACAAAGACCACCTGGACAAATATTTGTAATGCTTTTCTCCTGTGGGAATTGCTGAGTCATTGTGATTTTAAGAACCACCAGGGAAATTGACATTCTGACTTTCCTTCTCATATCCCACGTAAGTGTCCCCTTGGTCTGCACCTGGTTGCCTGGTTGAGTCTCAGGAGTGTTTGTATTCCAGGTCATGATCTTGCTATGCAATCAACAAAGTTTCATCTGCACGCACGTGGACTATTGTCATCCACACTGCTGTCTGCACCACAGCCGCTCCTGTGCCCGGCTGGTCAGGGCCATCAAGCTGCTCTACGGAGACAGCGTGGACTCTCTGCGGGAGAGCAACAACTTGAGCAACGTGGCTCTGCGGGGCAAGAAACAGAAAGAGGTGAGAGAACCACCACTAGGAGTATACCAAGGATGGGAGACCGGTCCCTAACCGTGTTGTCTGGAAATACAGAGTGTCAGGCAGTGCAGTGGTACTAACCAAGCTACAGGTGTCTGTGTAGTTCTGAGGCAAAGGAAAAAGATAACACAGAGCAGCTGCCTTCGTGTTCGTGAATAAATGTGGACTCTTTCTCCAGGTTTTGTCTTATTTCTGTGAATAGACATGAATTTATAAGGGTAGTGGTGCGGAGTTAGTTACTGGGATAGACAGAAAACTGCCACTCCCACAAAAACATTCACTTCCTGCTCCAAGGAACCTGTAAGTTCTTTCACATGACACTAGAATTTCCAGGTATAATTAGGGGCCTTACACTGGAAAGGTTACCCTGGGTTATCAGCTTGCCTTAATGAAATGATAAGGGTCCTTATAAATGAAGAAGGGAGTCAGACACAGAGAGGCAGATGAGGAGAGAGAAACAGAAGTCGGGACACTGCGCGGCCAGGGAGCTGAAGAACAGTAGCTGCCCCTAGAAACTGGGAAAGGCAAGAAGTGGAGTTGCCACCTCAGACCTGCAGGAGAAGCAGAGCCCTGCTGATGCCACTGAGACTTCCGGCCCCCACAACTGCAGGGTGATAAAATGGAGTCGTTGTAAGCCATGAAGTGCGTAGTGACTCATTACAGCAGCAATATCAAACTAATACAATTATGCATTATGGGACAAGCAGTAAACATCCTGACTGTTCACAGACAAACGACAGAGGAGAGAAGGTCAAGTCAGACTAAAGGAAATTCAGCTGCCCTTTCCTGAAAGCCACTGCATGCGGCTGAACTGGCAGAAGATGAAGACAGTAACCGGGACTGCTGGGCTTCTGAAATGAAAGCCCTGACTTACCCACCTGCCCCTGAACAGATGTGAGAGCCAAGATGCACGACTGAATGCTGTGGGTTGCCCCTGCAGCTGCTGTTCCCAAATGGTTTTGCAAAGAGGTTTTCATGTGACACCTATTCATCTCCACAAGTATTCATTATGCACCTGCTATTGGCACAATATTTGGCCAGATATTCTGTAAAACATGAATAGGAGCGAAGGAAGTTTCTACTAGGGAGTTCACCCAGAAGGTTTAGGCTAAGAATAGGCAGCGAGACAGCTGTCAAATAGGTAGGGAATACAGGAGGTAGAAACAAAGGTGCAGTCGAGTTACATAACCATGCCTCATGCACTAGCAGTCACAGAGGGACTTTTTGAAATTACAAGTTTGTATTATGAAAGCAATACGTGTTCACCAGAGAGATTTTAATCTAACGTGAGTGATCCTAAAGAAAAAGTTATGGTTCTCCTAAGTGTGCTACATTAGCTTCTGGGATAGGGTCTTTGTTCTACACATGCATGAGGACATGAGATATATACATATCACTGACAAAATGCTGTCTGTGGTTTTGTTCGTATTTGCAGTGCTGTGAATTGAACCCAAGTCTTCGTGCACACTAGGCAAGCACTTTACCACTGAGCTGTATTACCAGGTGGACAAAATGCTTTTTAAATTCTTAACAAGCTTTATGCAAAAGGCATTTTTTTCTTCATTTTTTGGTGAAAATCTCAATGCTCAGAAAAATGAGATTGCCCAGAGATCACACCTGTAACATAGCCAGCTAGACTTTAGCTTAGAAGTATAAAATACCAAAATCAGGGCTCTTTAACTATACTGTATTGAATCTCATATTATGAAGACTATACAAATTCTGAGATTATGAAAATGGGGAAAAGATCAGTGTGAGTTACAATAAAGTGCATGAACTACTGATAAGTAACATAAAGAAAAAATATGTACATAGGTTTTGTGTGTGCATTTCTCTATATAATACATATTTCAGACATGAACACTACAGTCAAGGAAAACCAATTTTAAGTTCTTTCTTCATATTAAAAAATTCCCTTAGCTTTAAGAGACAATTATATATGTTGGAAGTTGTGAAAATATGCAAACCTAAATCAATTTTCATTATTCTGTATGCACAATCAAAATTCTTACTACCGTACCTTTGCTCAAACTACGCTTTCATCTCTAATCTCTATATAACCAAACCTAAATATCCTTTACAAGCCAACTCGAAGACCATCTTCTCCCTGAAACATTTTCTGACCTCTCTGGTGGGAAGTGCAGCACATGTTCCAGGGGGTGATAAATGTTATTTTCTTTTCTTCTTCCCTTTGCATAAAGTATAATGGTACTTGTGATTTTCCCATTCTTCACTCATTCATTCACACAGATATTTTTCTATCCATCTGTCTACTCATCTATTCAGCACATTTTTAAAGAACCTACATACTAAACCGAGACCATACTTTGTATTGTGTAATAATCATGGACAAAAGAGATATAATCCCTGCCTGTATGGAATGTGTAAGATCTTACCTGAGACACAGATGTTGGGGCAATGGAGAAGTATGCCCTACTAAGAAGGCTTATTGGCGAGGCTTTGAATTTGGCAAAGGAAATAAAAGACAGCCTTTCCAATAAGGTAATCCTTACCTGAAGGAAGCCTAGATGTTAATTCATTACAAGACTTTCCATCCAGAGAGAAGAGGAACACAAAGGACCGTGCCTGGAGCACTGAGGACAGGGATGCACGATGGGGCCACGTAGGCCGATGACAGCCACACCAAGCAGGGCCATGGGAAGGCCGTGCTTCTAGCCTCAGATAGAGCCAGGCATCCTCTGCTACTTCATTATAAACTCTCTGAGAACTGAGAACATCTTACGTATTTTCTCCCCTGAGTGATACTGGATCAGAGTAGTGTAATACTGACACTCTAGCAGAGGACCCATTGATACTGCGCGAGTAAGTGGGATCATGTCCTAGGATGGTTCATGAGCTCCCTCGCTCCTGCCTCAGCCAAGACACTGGTGTGAAGTGGGAGAAAGGGCTTCTCCCCTCCTGCTGCGGCTCACGGTTTCCAAAAGGAAAGGAAAGCAAGTCCGGACTCTAACCTCATGACATTTAGCCATTCGCATGCAAAGCTGAAAAGATCTGTCGAGTCTTCTGTGATAAACATTTTCTTTCCCAAATGCCGGCTTCCTGCTCAAGTCCACTCCCCCGCCCCCAGTGCGGTTTTCCATTTGCCTGTTCTGAATCTGTCACATAAATGAACAGTGCCCACGTTTCCAGAGCCAAAATAAAAACCAAAAAAGGCAGTAAATCAAGAGTAAAAGCAATGGTCTGTTTAGAATCAACTGTGAGCAACTGATATTTCATTCCTGCTTCCTCTTTGATTGGCCTTTTATGGCAGACTATATTTATAGCAGCCAGTACATTTCAGAACCCGTCTAACCCTGATCAGTCTGCTAATCTACATTTCAGCATTCAGAAACTTGCTGTACAGTCTTTTGGTTTAGTTTAGTGCACTTCCAAACCTGAGGCTTTTTTAACATACATAAACTGTGACTCTATATGCATGTATTACCTTCACTGAAGAATTCTGCCTGTTTGCATTTTCTCCAATATTATGTTCTACATACAGTGAGTGTTAAATTAGTACTTGCTATTGGAAAAAGAGTAGAGGAAATGCTTTTTTTTTCTTTAGCTGTAAGAAGAGGAGGATACATGGTTATACATGTCCACAAAGATAAAGGACATCACATGGGATAAATTTTATGAAGCCAATGCAAACAGCAAGGGGTTGACTAATTTCCTACTGAAACAATATTTTTTTTCCTAAAACTGCAGACAGCACTATGGTGGGGTCAAGATCTGGGTCTTGATTTTATAAGCCACAGTGAGTCCTCAACATAACATGTGTAAATTACATGTCAAACAGTTGTGAAGTTCAAAAGGTGTTGGTCACCTTTGGGAAATGTTGCACTCTGTCAGCATGATGTTCATGGTAAAACCTTTTTCTTGAAGGGCACAGTAGGCTGATTTCAACTTTCTCAACTTTTAAATGTCTTATTTCCATAGTGATTCACCCTTCATGGCCAGTATCTCCTTTTTTTTAACCTCCCTTAGCTTTTTGTTTGTTTTCCTGTTTGTTATCTGTCTCTCATCAGGATATACTCTCCACAGGGGCAAACATCATAAATAGTTTCCTCCTCAGCATATTTCTAGAAGTTAGCCCCGTTCCTGGCATGTGCTTAACTCAAAAAATATTCTTGACTTATTGAAAGAATAAGTAAAAGTTTTTGAATAACTATAAGTCTTCTATAGTCAATATTTTCTTGTTTTAAGGAATAGAGACTCATTCAGATTTGTCCGAATAGTGTTTTTCCCCCTCAAAAGATACAGCAGAATTTCATGAAACCTGGGATAGAAAGGAAAACATAGCCAAGCTTTAAGGGATTGACAACCGAAACTGTTGCCCATCTCAGGGTGGACAGTACTTGTCATCTCTCATTTCTCCTGCACCATCTGAGTCAGCTCATTGATCCCTGCCTTCTGACAGCTCTTGCTTTGGGCATCTCTGACTGAAATTTTCAAGGTGGCGTTTGTTTCTTTCCTCAGCACCCATCACTCAAGGATTCGGACTCTGAGTCCCCTCATACCCTAAGGGAGGAATTTGATGGGACCCACTCCTCCTTTAGAAAACTGGATGAGAAATCCTTACCCAGTCAGCTGATTTTACATTGCAATGTAATTAGTAGTCAAAATGAGAAGCCACTGAGTCAACTAAGATGGATTTGCCTAAGACATGTACAATTATAATTATTCCCCAGTACTCTTGACACATTTCAGGGCTCTGAAGCTGTTTCTCATTGACCATTAACTCTCTCTAATAGAACTGTCTCAGCAATTAATCATGTCCTCTATTAGTCCTAAATTGTCCTTTATCTTAGTCTTTAGTTTCTCTACAGATTCTTCCCTGACTGATAATTTCAACCATTCATACGCATCTCACAGTCTAGTGAAACCTCTTTAAGAAGCTCTACACCGATCACATCAGAACTAGTGTCCTCCATCTAGTTCCTAAGTCCTTCGACGGGAGTATTGCACCAAGTTACCACAGAAAAACAGCACCTAATTACAGCTTTTGGTCTGACTTAGAGGTCACACCAGGAGAGATACTTAGTTCCTCCACATAGTGTACTGAAGTCTCTGTCATAATGAACCCATCTTTCATATCTGCTTTCCAAATCTGACCATGATTTCAAAATAGTGCCTACTCTATCACTCTGCTGTGAAAACTCTTTCAACTCCCTTCCCTTCCCACTGAAACAAGTACCCTGATGGTCATAAGATTACCACACACCATTCTTTCTAAGGAACTATGCCACCATATTAAATGCTTGGTGCCTAGGAAGTTAGACTTCACCTTGCCAGGAGGCAGAATTAAACACAATCCCATTTCCCAGCAATATCAAGGCATAATATAAATGTTCATCCTTTCTTCCACTATGTATTTTCCTGTAGTTTTCTGGTTACCATTTTTGCAATTTAATAAAAAAAAGTTATTCATAAGTATCCCTGAAAAAGACAAAATGGTAAGCCAAAGGATAAAGAAGTGAAATGTATTATGAAATTCAAAAATCATGTTTTAAAATAATTATAATGACCTGCAAAATACTTACAAAATCTTAATGAAATGAATTATTTAGGACTGTATTTCCTGTTAGAGCACTATCACAGTTTTGCTAGTATGCATACAGAGGATAAAAGGCTAGAAGGAACCAAATAATGACTGTCATTGAGTTGGCCATTACTAGGATTTTTGAGCTCTCCACAGTTTTCCTCTCTTTGCTAAATGTTCCATAATACAAGTATATTTTTTCTAATAGGTAGAAAAAATAAAAGCAGATACCAATATCCAAATATCTTTGTTCTGAGGGACATCAGATACACCCCCACAATTATAAGAAAAACTATTGCTATATATGATTTTAGAACTATTTTTTTTGTATACTGTTGTTCAAATCACACACACACACACAAAATACAATGCAGTGTTTTTCTCCTCAAATTGTATGTGTTCCCAAGTAAGCATCTCCACTTTTTTTTGTTTAGGAAACAGCAAGAGTTCTTATTTCCAACTAGGCTCATTTAAAAAGCTGGTTCCATACCAGCCACACATAACAGATTCATTGTTTTCAACCTTTTCACCAAAGTTTTGAAAGACTTCCTTGGAACATGCATGTACTTTTAGATTTGCCTTTTACTTCAAAATGTCTCCATCCGTAGCACTGTGAAGCTTTGTCCAAAAATTCTTGAGTCTAGCTTTTTCCCTTGGCATAGAGCTAAAAGTGTTTCATTGACATGGCACTGAAAAAAAACAGATGAGCTTTATTCTGTGAAGGAGAAGGATCCCCTCTTGGGGCATCCCGGAGTGCAAAAGGAGGAAGACTCAGAACTCATGATGAATAAACAAGGAGCTGTCCCCAGGGGGCCCGATGCTTCCCCCAGGTGCTCTGTTCGTTCCTCAGGAGTCAGAGGAAAGAACTGTCTCAGGCCTCCTGATGCAGCGGAGTCAGGCTTATTCTGGACCCCGAGACTGTTCGATAGAATGGATTTTATCTGGCTTACTATTTTAAAATATTTGTATTTTAACTGCTTGATGGCATATAATTAACCCTGAAATGAAAATTGGAAGATTCATGTCTTTCTTCATGCTGCAATAGCCAGCTTTGTAACTTGGTTAAGCTACTCTGCCTCTCTGGATTCTCGTTTCCTCATATGTAAAGGAAAAGTTGTTACTAATAGTCTCTAAGTTCCCTTTCATTACAAAATTAACTGCTTCTCTCAATTTCAGAAAGTATGAAAAACCCTTAAGTCATTCTTTCCATGGAAGATGGTTATTTGGAGAATATGAGAGAAACACAGCCCTGTTGGTCTATGAGAAAACATGGTACCTGCATTGGATATTTCATTCTTTTTTAGTGCTCAGATAAGTCGTGCCTCAGGACCCCTTCTCTAAAGAAGAGAGTTTCAGATGCCAACCTGGAGGGGAGAAAGGATTCTGGGATGCTGAAGTACATCAGGCTTCAGGTATTGGCACCCGGTTCTAAGATACTCATGTAGCATTATCAGGAAGGAGGCTCCAGATAGCCTGTTTGTTTACTAGTGTTTGGGATACATGATATACATGGGCACAGCGTGGGCCCCAAAGCCCCCTCGTTGGTGAGTGAGAGTGCTGCCAAGTGTGCAAGGGAACATACCCTTCTTGGTGGGCAGGCAGCTTCCACAGGCAGGAGCAGGATCTCGCCATACTCTACCTAGTCCAGGGAAGCTGACTTCCTTCGGGGTGGGTGGCAACACACATGGTTTTGGAACTAGTCTGGATTTGTATCCCATGGCTCTGGAGTTTGTGGTAATTTATTTAATTTCTCTTCATCTTAGTCTCCTCACCTGTACCATGGGGATTCTATCACTGACCTATCTTAAAGAATTCATGGGTAGATTAAATAAGATAGTACGTGTACTTACTTATACAGTGCTTGACATATTTGCATACTGCTATTAGAGCCTGAGCTCTACATTGTAATACTTTCCCCTTAGGGGTGAAGGTTGGGGAGCTTTCATGTGTTTCTGGACTGTACTTAAAATGACTTGTCTAGCACCTACATTTACCATCTAAATTATTACCAAAAGTTCCTGAAATAATGGATGAAGTAGGATTTTTTTGGTGGATATTGGGTCATAACTACAGGGTATAATATTATTTCAAATGGAAATGCCATCCCAGTTCATACTGACTTAGAAAACTAAGTTTCTAAATGACTGCTTCATCAGTGAAAGATTCCT
Source organism: Dinomys branickii (assembly GCA_004027595.1). Taxonomy (NCBI): domain Eukaryota; kingdom Metazoa; phylum Chordata; class Mammalia; order Rodentia; family Dinomyidae; genus Dinomys; species Dinomys branickii. Next base: position 84,058 of record PVLD010005188.1, read on the forward strand.
TCTGGCTTTCAGTGGAAATCTACTAAGAGGGAGGAAAAAGGAAGGCTTGAAGAGTCCTGATAGATTTCTATCATGATACGTGCTTCCTGCTGTCCTTCTTTTCTTGTAGACTTATATTTACTCTGCAATTTATTCCTTTGGTGATTACAAAGCTGTGTTTATGATAAAAACATTACACAATGAGGACTTTTTCTTTAAATTCACTCTACCTAATAAAATATAAAGTATATGCATCATACTCTCTACTTCCGTTTCAGAGAGTGAAATAAGGTCATTCAAGGAACGTACAGAGAAGGGAAGTAGCGTGTAGGTTTAAGAAGGCAGTAATAAGTACTGTAAAAGATTTTAAACATGTTTCCCTTCTTTTCCCCAGGTGATGAGCTTATCACCCGCTCCCTTGTCTCTGTTAATCAAGGCGGCACCAATTCTGACGGAGGACATGTATGGAGACATCCAACCAGCTGCCTGGGAGCTGCTGCTCAGCGTGGATGAGCACATGGCAGGGGCAGCAGGTAAAGAAAGACCCCCTGGGACCTGGCTCCTGCAGCTGCTGCAGCCCCCGGCAGTCCTGATCCAAGTGTCGAAATAAGAGAGAGAGGCGTTTGTCTCATTTTTTTCTCCTAGGGTCAGATTGACAGTAAGAGTTAGATGTTTAGATAGACTCATGCACTGCAGAAAAGCCAATTTTGAGCACTTCCTTCCCACTTCACTGTGTGGTTTGCACAAGAGCAGATCTCTCATTGTATGTGTTAGTTAGATTTCTATCACTGTAACAAAATTCCTGAGACAGTCAACCTATGAACAGAAAGTGAGTATTTTGGCTTATGATTTTAGAAGTTCTGGTCCATGATCTCAGGATCAAGCAGACATATTGCTTCTAGGAATCTGCTGGGGGTGGCAGGCATCAGCGCTGGGGAACGGATGGCAGCAAGGACTGCGCACTTGCTGACCAGGAAGCCAAAGAAAGATGAAGAGACCGGGGTCCCACCGTTCCCTTGGGCTCGTCGGCCCATTGACAGGTCTTCTCGCTAAGCCTCATTTCCTTAAGACCCCACAGACTCACTCCCAACAGCACATGGTGGGAGACAAGCCTTTCACACACAGGCCTTTTAGGGACAATTAATATCCAGCTGTGGCAGGGTGTTACCAAATTATTCAGAATGATGTTCCTCAGGCCTTACATTTTTTCACTATATTTTACAAGGATAGAATTCTTCTTGTGTTGATTCTTGTATTTATCATGAACTTTGCTAAATCTCATGTAAGCAATTTGTTCATAATTATAATGTCAAAGTAAGATTTAAGTGATCTGCCCAATTCCACAAAGCTAGTAAGATGCAAAATTTTGGTTCTTCATTTTTTTTTCCATTTTGCCCAGATTCCATTGTTTTGCCATAGTTTTTTAAATTGTGAAATGCATATGTTAAAATTCAAATAATACAAAATGTTTTGAGTTAAAAGTAACACTCTTCCATGACAGACCATTTCCTTCCCCAGCAATTTTTAAGTTTCACAGGAATCTTATAGGCCTAGGGTACACTATACATACACAGATACATATATATGTATATATGTATATGCATGTGTGTGTATATACATAGATATATACACATTTTCATGGGTATGGAATTGCATGTATATATATAATTATATCCACATATGTATATGTGGATATGTATATGTATAGTGTACCCTAAGCCTACAAGATTCCTGTGAAACTTCAAAATTGCTGGGGAAGGGAATGGCCAGTCATGGGAGAGTGTTACATTTAACTCAAACCACTTTGTACTATTTGAATTTCAACACATGCATTCACAATTTAGATACATCTATGTATATGTATTAGTATGTATATGCGGTAGGTTTGTTTTCACACAAATGAAACATACTATAAAGGCCTTTCCTTTTTGCATTTTTATATGTTGGACACCAATTTTTAACATCAGCTTATAGTTTTACTTCACTCTTTAATGTCTACAAAGCATCCTGCTAGATGAATGAAAATACCATAGTTTATTTACTCAGAATCTATAAATTGAAATATAAGTTCATTTTAGCCTTTTGCTCTTTTATACCATACTGCAAGAAATATCTTTGTAAAAAAATGTATTTGTTCATATTAAAGCTCAGGTTTTTGCTTCTCTACCACATGCTTCTCAGCGAGAGCTACATGAGCCCAAGGAATTAGATGGCCATGGAGAGACCTCCATGGAAAATGCACACAGCCAACTAGGCTTTGAGAATAGCTGGAAATTGGCAAAGCAGGGTAAATAATTTGGGTTTGCGTGGTTATGAATATGCACTGGGCTTATCTGGAAAGCCTAAGGCGACTGATTTGATAACCGGGATAGCTTACGACACTGAAGCTAGTAAGAAGGACCAAAGACAGAGGTACAGTTGGGGAACGCCTTACCCGTGGCAGCTGCAGCAGTGTGAGCAGGTGAGGGCTCCAGGGCGAATCAGTGGAGAGCAAAGAGCAGAAAGATGAGCCCTGAGCCATCGGCCTGCTCTGCCTTCCGAGAACTGGAGAAAGAGACTGGCTAGAAAAAGGCCAGAAAAAGTGATCAGGATAGTAGAAACTTACTAGCCTCAAGCCATGAGACAAAGGAGAATAGCTCCTCAAACAGGTTCTTACAAAGGTATTAAAGGGAAATAAGTGATGTAAAATACTGTTGTATTTGCTGATTTGTGACTAGTACAAGAAAGCTATTTTTATAAAGAGATGAAAGCAGAGCCCTGCAATGATTTACAGAATAAGATCGATCTTCGAAGATTAAAGCAGGGTACAGTACATTTTAAAGGAAGTAAAGTAAAGAGGAGGGGTGGAGATGTATGCAGGTAGCAGGCTAATAAAGGATTATCAAAAGCTAGTGATCATAACAACATTCATAACAGGGCAATGTCACATACATCGTCTTATTGGCAAACATTTTATAGATAAGGACTCAGAGGGAGAAACTTACCCAAATTTGCACAGGAAATCAGACCCGGACCTTGTGACTGCACACGGAGATGACCTTCCCTTCAACCGCACTGCCTGTGAAAGATTGAGAGCGCTTTCGAACTGTGTTGCACTGTTCACCCCCCTTATTTCACTGTACTTTCTCATCTGTTATCTTATCGTAACATCACATTTGGAGGTAGCATCATCGTCATCATTTTACTGACAGTTTCTCAGTGAGGAATGGAAGCTAAGAGAGGCTAGGATTTGCCCGAGATCACAGAGTGGAGGAGCGCCAGCTCTCTGACCACGATTCGAACATGGCTGCCTGAGCATATTTTTAAGGCTGGGGGAAGAAAACAAGAGAGTTTCTGGCTGCTATGATTTCACTGATTACTCTGTCTGTGCTCCAAAGTGCATTTCTGTTATAACTTTATAACTTAACATGGCTCCTGACCTTTATCTTACTGATGTTTAACTTTTCAAAGAAAAAAAAAGGCAGTATTATGGTACAGGAAATCTCTTATTGTTTCTCAATCTCTTTTATCTTTAGGAAGTGTAGAAGTTTCTAATAGAATCTACAGCATGAATTTTGCTCTTAATGTATAGCTAATGAAACTGAGAGTTTTTAATGAACATCTTTATGTACCATCTGTAGGTTACTATTGGATAATTCTAGGCATTTCCTAAAAAGCGCATTACAGTATGTAATTTTCTTTTTTTTATTTTTTTTTTCCTGGAATTCCCTTTATACTGTGAGCCAAAGCTTTGCTTAGAATGAGTTTTTCCACTGAAATGTCATGCTATTGCCTTGCCCTAGCTCTTGAATGGCTGTAGGGAACAAAGAGTGACATTTGGTTTCCTATGGCTGAGACATGATGGCTTTGGGGGAGCTGGTGAACTGGTTGTGTTAGCTCATGACTCATTTTCAGGAGACAGGAGCAGTTCCCCCTTCTCCCTCACCTTAGAAACTATGGAGAATTTTTAAATGCACAGCTGCCTGTTGACTGTCTCTAGCTGCCATGTTCCTGCTGTGTGCGGTGAAGGTCCCTGAGGCCGTGTCAGACATGCTGCTGTCGGAGTTCCACCATCCAGAGACCGTGCAGAGACTGAATGCTGTCCTCAAGTTCCACACGCTCTGGAGGTTCCGCTATCAGGTCTGGCCCCGGATGGAGGAGGGAGCACAGCAGATTTTCAAGGTGAGAATTACATGTGGGAATTACATTAGCAAAACCAACCTCAGAGCCACAGTGTATAGCCTAAGTGTTGCTTATTGTTTCTCTATAATTGTATATGTTCACTTAATTCATGCATGAAGGAATTCTTCTTGCTAAAAACATTGAAACATAAAAGAATATAAAGTAAGAAACCAAGTTTCTGTAAGCCTCAAAATCTTAGCACTATTTCCAGAGGTAAGGACATAGAAATCTGAGTTATGACATTTCAGGCATTTTGCTGGCTACACACATATGGAAGAAGAAGGGGTGATTAATACAACCCAAGATCACTTGGTGGAAATCTTTCATTTTCCTGATGAGTAATCTGAGGCCTGGAGAGATTCATCCTGAGCCCTGTAACAGAAAATCTTGGAAAACAAACCTGTGCTTTGACACTTATTTCATGTCAAGTTGCTCAGACTTTTAAAGCTTCCTGAGGCAGGCTGTGTCATTATATGCAATGCAGCTTTAGTCCATCTTACTCACGCCTCATTCCTCTGATATCAATGAACAGATCCCGCCCCCCAGCATAAACTTCACTCTGCCCTCGCCAGTGCTTGGAATGCCATCCGTCCCCATGTTCGACCCTCCATGGGTTCCTCAGTGCAGCGGGAGTGTCCAGGACCCCATTAACGAAGACCAGTCCGTGAGTACCAGGCACTTTCTTTCCCATACCTGCTTACAGTAAGAAGGTGCTTGCAGTAAGAAGAAGCTGTGAATGAGAGAGTTTGTTCATTCTTATGATAAGAACAGAAAACCAGCCACAAAGATATTTATTCTTGTGAGGGCACTAACATCTGACAGTGAACGTATGGAGACTTCCAAGCCAAGTTTGTTTTATAACCAAAGCAGAAGCCACCTTATAAGAAAAGGTGATATTCAGAAACTGTGGAGCACGAGTGTGCCATAAAGAGAGATAAACTCACGTCATTTGTAGGGAAATGGAGGCACCTTGAGCCTAGAATGTTAAGTGAGATAAATCAGACACACAGCTTAAATATCGGATTGTTTCTCTTACATGAGAAATGGAGAGTAAAAATAAAGTGCAAAATAAAAGACAGATAATAGGAAGTATGGAAATAGATTGTTCTCAAAGAGGAAGGTCAAGAGATGGAGGGTGAAAGGGGATGTCAACTCCATGCAAGGAATGTAAACGTTATGCACTGCAAACTTGTCCAGAAAAGAGGAAGGGGAGCGAGGGATGGGTAGATGGGAGGGGGAGGGCAGGGAAGGGGATGAAAAAAGGAATTAAGATGTGTTATGTACAAGTACCAACTCCCCCCCAAATTTAAACATTATATACTACATATATGCACTAATAAACTAAATAATAGAAAAATCTAAGAATAAAGCTATTAAAATGGCCAAAGGGTATTTTTGCTACCACTTGTTATAAACTAAGCATATTCCCTTTCCCATGATATGTCAACTGCCTGACAGTGCGAGAAGAAGAAAAAGAAGAGAATGGATATCTTGTACTTCTGCGTGTGTTCCCCATTTTGCTGGTCATTGGTATTACTACCACTGAGACCTCAGATCTTAGATTGCTGTCATATGTAATATAACTCCTTAACAGCTAAGTTTAGAGTACAATCTATTTGCAAACAAGAACCAAACATATGCAGCTTTTGAGAAAATCAGTTTTCTAAATATACCTTATCACTTGTTGAATAGCATTTTTCTAAATTTTGAATAATGCAACAAATGGAAAATAAAGCAAAAGTAGAACAAGAACACCTCTGTGGATATATCTACCATTACTTTTATTTTGCATATCAATTGGTATATAAGTATTAAAGATTTTAATACACCTCACAATACACACAGAAAGGTATAGTATTACCTTACACATTTTACCCTATACAAAAATATCTTTCATATTCTAATGAACATATGTGTTGTCTCCTTAACTGACACTTTGAATAGCAACATGTTTACTGGCTTTTAAATTCACACTCCTTTGAAAAGCTTGTTACACATAGCTTTTCCAGGAGTTTGTAGTTTTCTTTTAAGAACTTTTTTGCAGCCACCATTGTTTTCTGTTACTACATGTCTGTAGTACATACAGTTTACAGTCACCTTGGGGAGTGAGTTCATGTACATAACACAGCTTGTTTCTTTTTTTTTTTTTAGCTCTTTTCTTTCTCTTCTCCCTCTTTGCCCCTCCCTCCTCTAAGTCCATTTCCCCCATTTTTGTTCTTCTTGGTATTATTAATCAGTACGTGGCATTCTTTCCGGTACATGGCCTATGTTTGTCCACTTACTTCCCCTCCCACTTTGCTCTCGCTCACAGTCGCTTGGACCCCTTCCCTTTGCAAGACACTCATCCCCTTGTGTCCTTCTATCCATCCTTTGTTCGTGCTTTGCCGTACTCAAATGAGAGGTACTATATGGTATATAAACTTGCTTGCCTGATTTATTCACTCGACATTATATTTTCCAGGCTCACCCATTTTTCTGCAATGAAGAATTGTTTGTCCGAACTCTGTTGCCTATTTTGCTTTAATGCTTCCACAGGCAGTATCTTCATCTGATGGTGTTATACCAAAGAGAGAGACACACCTATTTCTACTCCTTTATACGCAATAATTCCAACCTTTGAACTATGAGCATAAAGATCTTTGATGCTTCTCTAGTACAGGTGATAGGTTCCTGTCTCAGTCGATGAACTCTGTCCCAACTTCTCAATGGACTTTGAACTAAGCTCCATAATTCTATATTCAGAATGTGTTTTCTTTTTCATTCTACAGTCCTTACCTCGTGTCATGTCATCAGCCAACTTTAGAAACCTGGTTTTCAAAATGCATTGCTAAGTGGCCTATCAAATGCCCTTACTTACTGTTGTGCTGTTTATCATAGTGGCCTTTGGTCTTAATACCCTGAAAAGTGTGTTTCTATGAGTGCAGCCCTTTAGCTGAGTGATGACTACTTTCTCTCTGTATCAAGAACCTTGTGACTGGAGCACAACAGAGAGATAGAGAATTGTTGTTATAGAGACATTACTTCATATTGGTAGTGAAGAGCTCCTGTGATCAGTTCCCTGCTCTACGACCTCTGACTCTATCCCCAAATCTCTTAGAATTTATCTCTACACAGCCATCTTAAATAAGGAAGTCACCAATAGGATGACCATTCTGCAGAGTGAATTTTTCTCCTTTATGTTTCTTTGTCTGTCAGCTGTTGAAGAACGAATCAGCCTTAATGCTTCTCCCTATGCCCCTGCTGTAATAAACATCGAGTCAAATTTTATATTCAACCTTAGTAACTCCATCAACCCTACTAATTTTCACTCAATAACTTTGTTTTTACAAATATTAAATAAAGTATACCACCCTATCTTCGTTATTTACAGTGTAGTACATACTTGACATACAAAAATGAGATATATCACATATACAACTGTTTTCTATGAGAGGTAACTCTCTGTCCTCCTCTCCATGGACTTCTTTTGTTTTTTACTCTTGTGGAATAAATGTCCTTCCATTTAAAGCCAGTTCAAAAATCTTGTACCAAATTTTATTTGATCTTAAAGTTTAAAGAATGAATCACTGATACTCTTCCCCCCCATCCTAATGGTGAAATGGGATTGTTTCCAGAAATTATAGATATTCTCATAAAATTCTGATCAGGGGAGTGCTGTTATACGTAACCTGGAAGCATGGTAGGAAAACAAATAAATCTCCACAAAACCAGATCAGAGCTGACCTAGCATTTCCCGAAGGTAAACAACCACATCTATGTAGCTCATCAGCTCACTCTTTCTGTCTCTCGCCTCCCAGGAAGAGTCGCCACTAAATGAACTTACCTTCATGTCTCCGCAGAAATCCTTTTCAGCCCGGGCTGTCTCCCGCTCCCATCAGAGGGCAGAACACATCTTAAAGAACCTGCAACAAGAAGAAGAGAAGAAGCGTCTTGGTCGAGAAGCCAGCCTCATCACTGCCATCCCTATCACCCAGGAGGCTTGCTACGAGCCCACCTGCACTCCCAGCTCAGAGCCAGAAGAAGAAGGTGCCCTATGCACATGGGGTTTCCTGGGGCTGAGTCACAGGGCAAGGACTTGCTTTCAAGTAGAGCCTGATGCTCTTATGGGGTGACATGAGGTGATATGTCCCCTCTATCTTCCTTTCATTTCCTGACATTAGTTAATGGAAAAGATGAGTTGTTTTCTAAAGTTAATGGTGGCTGTTTCTGGAGAGTACTAGCCATACTGAGTGAACTTGGCTGATGATGGACCAGGTGCTGGTTGTGTTTGGAGGAACAGCTGAATCCAGAATGCATATTGAAGTAAATGGGACCAATCTTGTATCACTGAAAATGGGATTAATCAGTGAACTACTTCCAACTTTCAAAGCTCAGACAGGTTTTTGAAAACAGAATAATTTATGAACCATTGTACACTCAGTGATTCTCTACCTTATTTTCACAGAAAACTTTGAGTGGGGTTTTTTTTACTTCTGTAGAAGATTTTTGATTTTTCCCTTTCCTGACTACACTCTAAATTACATAAACCTTATATTCTGAGTAGAATGTACACTTGTGATGATGATAAATTCATGTTTAAAATGAAAACCAAAGGTCACATTCTTCATTTTGTTTGCCAGTAGAAGAAGTCACCAATTTGGCGTCCCGCCGGCTGTCTGTGAGTCCGTCCTGCACCTCAAGCACTTCCCACAGGAACTACTCCTTCCGCCGGGGCTCGGTTTGGTCAGTGCGCTCTGCAGTCAGTGCCGAAGGTGCGTCGCTCTTGCACACGTGTTCTTTGTTCTTCATGGCTTATACCTTTCGGAACATTTTCCCGTTAATGCCTTTCTCTCACTCCATCACACAGTCTGCACTACTGACATAAATGCTAACGTATAGAAAGACCAGAAATAAACCATTATTTATGTTCAATTGACTTTTGATGAGTGCCAAGAAAATTTACTGGATAAAGAAATAACCTTCTCGTTATTGAAGTAGCCACCAAAAATGAACACACCAAGACAGAAATTAGGATAATAATACCATTCACAATAGCTTCAAGAAAAGTGAAGTACTTAGGAATTAACATAACAAGGAAGTGAAAACATCTATACTGAAAACTATAGTTTGGAAAGGAGATGGAAAAACTCAGAAAATGGGAAGATATCTATTGTCCCTGGATAGGCAGAAAGAAGACCATCAAAATGGCCATACTTCTAAAACTGATAGATGGATTTAATGCCATCCCAACCAGTATACCAATAGCATCCCTCACAGAACTAGAAGAACAATCCTGAAATTTATACTGAAGAATAGACCCAAAATAGCAAAAGCAATCATGAGCAACAGGTACAAAATAGGAGCCATCACCATCTTCCTAGTTCTTGAGAGGGGAGTAAGAAGGAGGGAAAAAGGAAGCAAAAATAATTAACAGGCGTCACACACATGTGCCAGCCCCCCACAGAGAGTGCAATCACTGGGCACTGCAAACAAGCTCTAATAAAAAAACAAAGAGGTAACCTTTTCAAACAGAGTACACCAAGACAGCTCCACATCTACAGGGGAAAGGATGAGGTTGGATTCTAACAGTATAACAAAAAATGAACTCAAGGTTGAACAGAGGCCTAAAGGTAAGAGCTGCAGCTATAAAACTCACAGAGGAAAACACAAGAGTAATTCCTTGTGACACTGAATTGTTTCTGAGGTCACTAAAAGCATGTAATGAGACAAAAATATATAGATTGACTTAATTAAAATCAAAAACTAGCCTACTTCAGGTTTGCCATTAAGAAAGTAAAAAGGTAAATCATAGAATGGGAGAAAATATCTATCAATGATTTACTTTATAAAAGGCTTGTATCTAAAATAGATAATTGGTACAATTTAACCATGAAATTAACCAATTAAAATGGACAAATCCTATTTTTTGACTGTTATGCTTCTTTGAACAGACATGTGAAGGTTTTTCTGGGACAGGGAAGGAACTGCCAAACTATTTTGCAACATACACATATAGTCTTATAGTCCCACCAAAATATATAAGGGTTCCATTTCCTCCATTTGCTATTGTCTGGTTTTATCGCTGTTACCAACACTTAGCATCTCTTTTTGTTTTTTCTAACCGTCCATGTGAGTGTGAAGTGATATGACATTGTGATTTTTATTTAAATTACCCTAATGACAAGTAGTGTAGAACATCTTTTCATATGATTATTGGCGATTTGTATATCATGTTTGGAAAAGTGTTCACTCAAATCTTTTGCTTGATTTTTTCTCTTATTTTTTTGTATTAAATTTGCATATTATTGCATGTTAAGGATATAATTACAGTCACATACACAATTTGGGAAATGCATCTCAGTTCATGAGAAGAGAAGTAGGTAGATCCAGTGCACCAAGAACCCTTCATGACAGGAACAGCATGAGCCTCAGTCTTCCACAGCAGCAACTTTTCTCCGTTTTCTATTTTCTATTATATTAAACTCTAATATTTTATCTTTCTTTTCTTTATACACTATGTTGACACAGAAATTTAGATTGTTACTTTTTAATGTAGGCACATATGGGGCTATAAATTTTCCTTAAGGTGCTGCTTTAATTACATACCCCAAATTTTGATATGTGGTGTTTTCATTTCTATACATCTCATAGTATTTTCAAATTCTTACTGTGAATTTATTATTTGACCCATTGGTCATTAAAAATTGAGTTGTTTAATTTTCATGTATTTGTAAATTCCCCAGATATTCTGCTGTTACTCATATCTAACTTCATCCCATTAGTTTGAGAGAATGTAGAGTGTATAAATTCAACTTTTGAACTTGTTGAGGTTTTTCTGGTTATATGTATTCTATTTGATTTTGCAAAAAAATGCTTTATCTACAGATATGTATGACATCTAGTTAGTTTGTAATTTTGTTTAAGTCTTCTATTTCCTTACTGATTTCTGTTTAGTTCTATTCATTATTGAAAATGAAACCACAGCATCTCCACTGGTTATTACTGAATTGTTCTTTTCTCCCTTTCTGTCCATTTGTGCTTCATGTGTCTTAGGGCTCCATTATTAGGTGAGGATGTGCGTATAATTGTGTTCCTGATGCATTGACCCTTCCATCATTATGACATGGCCTTCTTTGCCTCTACTAAAAGTTTTTCTATTGAAGTATATTCTGCCTAACAGTATAGGCACTCCAGGTCTTTTCTGATGACTATCTATGTGACGTATCTTTTCTCATCCTTCTTCCTTTCATTTGTATCTTTGAAACTAGATTACAGTCCTTATATGTAGCATATACTTGAGTCATGTTTATTTGTTCATCATACCACTAATGCTTTTTATTAAAATATTTAGTACATTTATATTAAATGTAATTATGGATAAAGTAATATTAGTGCCTGCCATGCTAAAATATAGGTTTTTTATAGTTTTATTTTATCTCTGTTTCATAATAGGTACATTTTAAATAACATTAAAACAGAAAATTTAGAATAGCTGATTAAAAATCTCTGTCTACTAATAAACACATCTAAACTTCCTCAGGGACAGTTTTTATGGGCTGCTTTTTTTCTGTACATGAGTAGGATTTTCTTGGTTTTATGCATGTCTCATACTTTTTTTAATGAAAAGTAAATATTTAATTATATAATATGGCAGCTCTGCAGTTAAGGTATCCCTTTTGCTCCTCAGGGTTTGTTGTTGTGGTCTGTAGTTGTGAATTTATTATCAAATACCTGTGTCATTGAAGAAGAGAACATTAATATGAGTGGGTGGTGCAATTCTTTTTTTTTTAGAGGAGGGAAGATTTATTTGGCTCACAGTCCATAGTTGGCTGGCTCCAAGGCAGGGCAGAGAAGCAGAGGAGCAGAAGAGCAACCGTTAATGGCAGGCGGAAGGCAGCAAGCAGCAAAGTATCAAGCAACAAGCAACCGATTGTGCTATTCTTATCTTAAATGTGTGTGGGGTGCTTCCTCCTACCCCATGTCAGCACTCACCAGCTCTCACATACTCATTTGCTTGCAGCCAGTTCCACCTGTGAAAACTGTCTTGTTTGCCACTTAGAATTTTATTGTCTGTGATTTTGTATTATGAGTTCATCCACCTGCTCCAGAATGTCTAAGTTTCTCTACAGAAATAAAAATAATAGTAGTAGGGAAGTTTATCAGTTTTGTTTATTTTAACATGGAGAAACATTGTATAGAAACACATCTTTTTAAAAATTCTAGTATTTTCTCATCGTTGCAAGGACTGTACCATTAAATAGGTAGAGCTTGAATTGAAAAGTGTTGTTGCATTAGAAATGTATCATTAAGCAAAGCACCCTGATTTTGTTTCCCACTCCAGATGAGGAACACACCACCGAACACACTCCAAACCACTACATGCCTCAGCCCCCACAGGCAGTGTTCCCAGCATGCATCTGTGCAGCAGTGCTTCCCATTGTTCATTTGATGGAGGATGGGGAAGTACGGGAAGATGGAGTAGCAGGTGAGGTTTTCACTAGGAAAATTACTTTACTTCTAAAGTTGTCCATCTGATGGAGAATAGCAAGTTGCTCTTGAACACATGATCTACTACATATTGAATTGTTTCAGGTACACACAATACTTTCACATTTGCAGCGTATCACTCAAATGCTATCACCTTCTCTACCTCCTTCTCCCACTAATTTTATGGCCAAAACATTGCACTTGAAATAGGCAACTGGGTCCAGAAACATTGTTTATGACCAAAAAACAAAACAACACTTATTTGGTTGCATGGAAATCAGTAATTTGACCACTTTAGAAACCTTAGCTATTAATTTGATACCACTAAAGCTGTCTTTCCAACTTGACTATCTTTCCAGAGTTGCTAAGGAGAATAGCTGCAAAATGAAATGAAAAACTAGGACTAGAGCTGAGTTTTATTTGTAACAGAACAAATGCTAAATATTTCTTAATTTTAAAACTAAGTAATGATTTTAACACCTCCATAAAAAAATGGGCAAAGGTTATAAGTGAATCTACTGACCAGCAACACCTATACACATAATTATTGTTTAAAATGAAAATAAAACCTTACATTTCAGTTACAAAATTGGCAAAGAAAATACCCATATTTGGTAAAGCATACAATTTGGTGTAAACATTATAGAAGAGAGTTTCACAATATGGGTTAAACACAGAATTGGTTTCTAGCAATTTCTTAAAGAATGAAGGCTATATAAAGATTTATAAATGCCATGATATAAAGTAACAAATACTTGGAAAGAATTTTTAACCCAACAGGCAGTTAATCTTTTCAGCACCATGTGATGGCATTCAATACACTTAGAAGTCGCATTCTAAAATATTAACACAAAATGCATTCTTTATATTGCGAAGTAAAAAGCTTAGTATGAAACAACATTTTCTATGTAGTATTTAAGTATATGTTTTATGTATAAGTGAGAACATACTCCAAACTGTTACTGTTTCTATGCCTGGAAGACATAATAGTTTTCTTTTTCCCTCCATATTTTTCTGTGTTCCTGTGTTTTGAGTATTCAACTCCCTTACTGCAGCCAAGAGTATTTTAAAAATATTGTAAAGATATTTGTTAACCTATTTCAACTTTAGAAAAACTCACATCTATTTTATTTATGAAAGCTAGAGTTCATATTATGTATTTCTTATTCATAGTTTTTATTACATAGCTTCTAACTTTTATTGTATGGTTAACTGCCAAAACAAAACTTAGTATCATTTATTCAAAATATAGGTTGAATGAGAAACTCATGCTGAATTCTAAACTCTGACTTTAGAAAACTCATGCAATTGGAGAACAGTGTTAAGACCAATGATCATCTAGTACTGATTACTGCTCCTTTGCCCAACTGCTTATTGAGGCTGGACATTGCTGGCAAATTTCAGCTGACTACCTTGTCCAAAGTAGCACTTTATTTTTCATTAGGGTAATTTATTCATGAGATTTCCTCTTAGAATTGGAAACCTAATTATTACTGGCTCAAATATTTTATCTTGTCAAAGGAGATACCATCAGTAGCCACATGAACAGTAACAGACCATCTCTAATGCCTTTTTAACAAAAATATATTTTCAAAAACAAAATAATCACTTTAGGAATTTACCTATACAATAATCAATAAAATATGGGCTTAACTTAATAAAAACTTACCACTGCTAATATTAGGGTGGTTTCCACAACAAAGACAACTGAATATATGCATATTCTTTCATAAAACAATGCTGATACCCTAAAAAACATTTAAATTTCTGTTTCCTTTGTTTTATATGTCAACTGTTTTGAAATAGCAAAAACAAAAAACATGTATCTACCTTTCAATAAAAAAAAAGTTCACAGAAGCTCTTTAAAGAAAAAAAGAGAGACAAATTAAGAATTAGTAAATTGAATACTTTACTAGAGTTCTGTCCTTTTTCAGACAAATACTGAATTTCTTTTCTCTCCCCAAGTGAGTGCTGTGGCCCAACAAGTCTTATGGAATTGTCTAATTGAAGATCCATCAACAGTGCTTCGACATTTTCTGGAAAAACTGACCATCAGCAATAGACAAGTAAGTTCCTGCTCCTTTAAAGAGTATCTATAAATGTGACCCCTTTAAAAAAGAGTGAAGGGACTTTATAGTTCTTTGCACACAGCATCAGTGTCTATGACACGTCACCAATAAGTACTTTGTAAGTTGCAATCTATGTTAACACTCTCTGCTAAAGGAGAAGCTAATATTCCTGACTACCCTAGAATAAGACTGTGCCAAGTTAAAGCAGTTTTTTGAAATCCAAAAAATACACCAATGATTAAAATTTACTAGTCATACCTGTGTTATGGTTTTATTCACTTAAAAACTAGGCTTATTTTCTAAAAAGTAGAGCAATTACACGCTTCTGAATTTATCCTCTCTTGATTTAACTTTATCCCCTTGACTCAAAATCTAGAAAACAGAACTATGAAGCTTGATAACCCTGGTGTATTTAACTGTTTCTTAGTACAGACCTTTGTTATATTACCGTCACACTTGGAAGCCATGGCAGGACACTAAATATACAGCTTTCTAGTGATCTGCCTGTGACCTATACAGAAGGGTTACATTTGTCTTTTTTATTACTATTTTTAAAAAGACACTTGCCTAACTACTGCCCAGTTATATTAATATGTTGGCTCTTAGGAGAGAGTCTTCTGGATGATTTAAGTATTAAGTATTGTATATACTATAAGTATAAATGTATTGTGATGACTATACTATATTGAAATGTTGAACATAATTGAAATTAACTGTTGGGCAATAGAAAAGAATACCCCCAATGTTCAAGAAATTAATTTTATGTCCTACAGACTGGTGCCTGAATGAGTCATTGAAAATTCTGCTCTTCTTTCAGGATGAGTTAATGTACATGCTGCGCAAACTCCTCTTAAATATTGGAGATTTTCCTGCTCAGACATCTCACATCCTATTCAACTACTTGGTGAGTTTCAGCACCCCAAAGATTGTAAACATTCATTTCCATTGAGCAGAGAAGCAGGCATACAAGGAAAAATTCTTAAGGTATTTTTTTCACTAAATCTCCATTGAGTGTATGACAGGTGAATCATGGTCAGCTAACATCACCAGTTTGGGTAGGGGGAAGACCCTTCCTGCTAGTCTTTGGTGTATGACAGATTCTCAGTAAATGTCAGTTTCCTTGGTCTTTCCTCCACATTATGCAACTTCTTCATGTTGGTTCATGTCATTTTTAGTCATTTTCTCCTTTTCCTTTTTAGCTGTTTAAAACACACACATGCCAGTATTTCCCTGGATAGAGAGTATCTCTGTGTATGTACTTTTCCCTGCCAACTACCTATGCTTTTGCCTGTTCTGACAACTCCTTCCTCACCCCTCCAGAATCTTTACCAATTTCTTCACATTCTGTTCCTTATTCTTCAAATAAACATGAAGTTTGGAGATTGAGGTGTAACAAGTATTCTTTGAAACTGCACCTTAATCCAGGCAGACAGATAGAAAACCAATGTCCCTCTGTAGAAGCCTTTCCTTCTTTCTGCCTCACTGTCATCAGGGAAAGAGTTATCCCTGTGCATATGCGTCCACAGCCAGGTGATAAATTTAACTCACGTTACAGCTCCAATGTGCAGAGAATATTTGTAATTCCTTTCTCTTGTCTGGAAATAATTTGGTCTTACTTCAAGTGCCCACTTGCTGGTTGGAGAGGGACAAAATATAAATAAGTGTCCAATCTACTTTTAAGTTGAGACTGATACAAAAATGTAAACAGTACTTCCAGGCAGTATTCAGGTTCACTTGGATGTAAGCGCTTAGCCTTTAGGAATTCTCCTCCCTCCCACTGACTTCTTTTCTTAGAGCTACGTGGACTTGGAGAGAAGAAGCCTTTCCTTATGGTCTATCCCATTTCCCATCTGCCCCACTAATGAGACAATGCTCTTTAGGTTGCTGGATACCTGGCTCTCAAAAGCTGAAGCCTAGGCCTGTGTGCTCCCACTGGAGTCTTCTGGGGAACTCAACTCACCTCAGCTCTGGCTGGTGCTGTGGCCCCCCTAGCCTCCCCTATAACCAGCCCCCAACCAGATAGCTCCAGCATGGGAAGTTCCCTGGCTACTGCACCCTGCACAGGGACAGCAGCCTGTGGCATTTCCAACTGGAAATCTCTCCAGTCAAGTGTTCCACCACTCCTGAGTCCTGTCTATGTCTCACAAAAGCCAGAGATCATTAGTAAAGCTAAACGTGAGGGCCTTGCTTGGTTTAACTCCAAGCACTGCCAAGTTTGTGTTGCATTCATGTAAGTCTAGAGAGGCTCTGAGGTGAGCTTCTGGCAGCAACCCAAACATGGCTTTCAGCATGACCCTCACTTGCTTGTGTAGCGGTCATTTCTCAAGTCACTATATAGTGGGAAAGCTTTCCTGAACTGTTACTTTCCTCTGTCCTTCCACCTGTAACAAGAAGATGAACATCATTTCCCATCTCCTACATTTTCCTTCTGTCAATGCCAAATAAATCTTAAGTTGGGATGTACATCTTCCTAACTAGCTAATTGGTAAGCCAATAGAGAAAAGGATTGGCCACACTTTGCCTTTCTGTATGATCTTGTTTTGCATGAATATAAATTCCTGTCTTTGTATTTCTGTCCAGTTTCCCAGCATGCGAAGCAGATGGACACTTTGGCTGGACTAGGGAAGGACTTATACTTGTGCTGCAGAGACAGAGTCACTTTTAAATGATTAACTGATTACTGCATGATACATCCTTTTTTTCCTAATGGCTAGTCTACAGTGGATGGCAGGAAGGCTGAGAATATGGACCCATCAGTCCTAGATTCTGTCAGGACATTTAAAGCCCCTGTTTAATTTGACCTAGTGATCTTCAAGGTAGGATGAGAGTACCTCTGTGGGTGTGAAAAGACTTTTGAAAAGGTTTGATGTCCCGATAATTCAAAGGAAATAAATTTCAAAACTTTCAATATGCACCAGCCCTTCTTGAGCTTATCGGCTATCTCAGTCACCACTGTCTTGCTGTAATAAGGAAGGTCCACCCACCATCCTAGCAATCTGTCACCTGGCCATTCTTTGAAGGTCATGATACACAGTGTAGTAAGAATATTTGTCTTTTGTTTTGTTTGTGGTACTGGGGATTGAACTCAGGACCCTGTGCTTGCCAGGCAGGCGCTTATTCCGCTGAGCTATATCCCAGCCCTAGTGTAGTGAGAATATTGATGTGGCTGTATGTATGTATATATGTTTGGTGAACTTTTCGGTTATACCCCTTCCTGATTACTGCTACTGAGAGTGTTAGAGAAGCATTTGAGCAATGAATACAACAACAGGCAGGCAGATTTAACTTAAAAAGAAGAGCCTGACCAAGCCAAGGGCAAGGGGAAGGGGGAAGGAAAGGAAAAGGGGAAGTAAAAGGATTGAAGATGTGTCATGTACAGGTACCAAACACCCACAATGAATGTAAACGCTACATGTCACAAGCGTGAACTAAAATAATAACGATACTAATGAAAATGGGGAAAAGGGACCTAGGGTTGAAGGGAGGGAGGTGGGTAGGGACGGGAAGGGGAACTTAAAAAGAATCCAGCTCTGTCATGTACATCTACCTACTCCCTCAGAAGAACGTGAACCTCACGCACTGCAAACACGTGCGGGGAAAAAAAGAGAACGACCATGTGAGCTCAGGGTTCTTGTGGCTTTGCGGACGCTGCTCCTTCTGCCTTTCAGGTGGGCTTGATCATGTACTTCGTGCGGACCCCCTGCGAGTGGGGGATGGACGCCATCTCAGCCACTCTGACCTTCCTGTGGGAGGTGGTGGGGTACGTGGAGGGCCTCTTCTTCAAGGACCTCAAGCAGACGATGAAGAAGGAGCAATGTGAAGTGAAGCTCCTGGTGACCGCTTCCATGCCGGGTAATTCCCTGTTGCTTGCAGATGACATAACTTTAAAATAAAGTTATAACTAGCCCTTTGAAAAACTGCAAGCCTTTTGTATTCATGAAAAAACTTCCAGAGTTCTCACCCCTAGCATGGAGGGCATCAAAGAATTTGTGTTCAATACAATTAGAAGAACTATAACAGGGCTTTTAAACACCGGCAGTTGCCAGATGAAAAGGACAGCAGAATGGAGGCCTGTGTGAATCAGCCTTTGACGGGCTGCCAGGGTTACAGATTTATTTAAGTCTATCACAGAGAGCCAGCTGAACTGAAAGCGTTTTTGAGTGAATGTTTTGGCACTGCAAGAATGATATTGTTTGTATGACATGGACCCCGTCCTTTGTAAACTCAGTGAGAGACGGCTTTATGGAAAATTGGAAGAGAAAAGGAGGAGGGAGAATTACCAGAGACAAGCACGAAATGTGGTATTAATCTTTGATACACTTCATTTTACTTCACATGGCCTGTTTGTCTTCAAGAGGAATATTTTACCAGCCTGTTGTCCTCAGTCACTTACTATGAAAATAGAAGAGGATGCATCTATCGAAATAAAAAGAAAGACAAAACTACACACAGATGAGGACACAGATCTGGCAACTAAGAAGCCTGTGTTAAAATCAGCA
Organism: Dinomys branickii; assembly: GCA_004027595.1. Taxonomy (NCBI): domain Eukaryota; kingdom Metazoa; phylum Chordata; class Mammalia; order Rodentia; family Dinomyidae; genus Dinomys; species Dinomys branickii. Next base: position 103,232 of record PVLD010005188.1, read on the forward strand.
TTGCCATTTATTAGCCGTAGTACTAGGATTAGCTGTGAAAAATAACATCAATTTCTCATGTATAAAATATGACTGTGATTCATACTTCACCATCCCAAGGAATAAATGAGGTTAGGTCTGTAAAGTGCTTACTGCCATACCTGATTCACAAGAGTCAGTAAATGAGCTGTACATCTGTATGCTCTGTAGATTATCCAAAATATTGTCCCATTTTTATTACAGCAAAGAAACTCATATTGTTACTCATATACTCAAAAACAACTCATTAAAAAAATCAAGGTCTATCATAGTGTTCACAAAGATTTGTAAATAAGAAATGAAGGGCAATAAATAGAATACAGAAAATTTAGACTTAAGCAACTTTTTTAGTACCTGTTTTGGTTTTGCTAATATTTCTCTTTATATTTTCTCAACTGTTGTTGCCTAGTGATCTCATTCAACAGACTATGATGTATTATTTCTTGCAATGCTTATGTGGGAAGTTCGACTCTTCCACTAACTACAGTAAATGTACTTCATTGGATAAGTTACTCAATTTCTCTGTTTCCTTCTTTGTAAGATGAAAGTAATATTCATGTCACAGGTTTGCTCTGAGATTTAAAACCAATTATGGATGTAAAAGGTAGATAACGGCATTGGTAACTCCATAAATGGTAGTTATAATTATTTAATATGAAATATTTACAATATATCTTTAACTATTAAAGTTCAGTACATATCTCACATAAAGTATTTAGTAGCAATAAAAATGCAAATCAGCTTATTAGTATTATTTTAATAGTTTATTTTTTAAATACAAGCTTTCTTATAGTGGAATCCATTTGTTACAATTTTCCCTTTCGGTAGGTACCAAAACCTTGGTAGTTCATGGACAGAATGAATGTGATATTCCAACTCAGCTGCCCGTCCATGAGGATACTCAGTTTGAAGCTCTGTTGAAGGTAGGAATGACTTTTGACAGAAATTATGCACAATGTCTATGGCTCCTTCTGTGAACAACTATTGTAGGTTAAATGGCATTTTTCCATCTCCAGTGGGATGTGTGTAATACTTTACTCCTGGAGAATTTGCACCACTGTTACATACTTAAGTAATTGTTCCCTGGTATTCTTAGGTTTTCATTAAAGTAGGCATGACCAGAGAGGTTCTGTCTTGGCTACATGCAGCAGTGGAGCCCTCTGATGTTATTCCTGACCCCCCTGAAATGCTGTGAATTTTGGCATCATGATGGTCCTGGGGGTGCCCTGCGTTTTTCCACTGACAGCGTTGGAGCAAAGTCGAGCTGTCTGCTGGTGATTCATACCAGAAACCCTTTTTGTGGCAACTACTTGAAATTGTAGTCTTGACTTGTCACCAGCGGATGTTGTTGGCAAAGCAGAAAGTATGTACCTTAGAGCGATGATGGTGAACCTACAGTGCACATGCCACAGAAGACTGTATCACTGAAAGTTCTAAAAGGTTTGCCATCATTGCCTTAGAATAAATCTGGTGAGTAAGAAAGCATTTCTGATAGTTGTGGCTTTGCTTCCCCTTGGAAGAAGTGCAATCGTTGTTACTCTTACAGGCTTCATGTAGACATCTCAAGAGAATATCTGAGCCAGTAAAGCAACTTCAACCACCGCTCCATTGGTCTCCTCACACCAAGGATAGGATAGGTGAATGACACTATACCTTCAAAGCCTTGCTCCACCACAGCCATAGTGACCTAAACAAATCACAGTCTCTTGTCCCAGTTTTTTCCTACAGTACTGAGATACTAGTTCATGTTACATAAGTTATCTACATGCAAAGCACTAACCCTAGAATACAGTATACAACAAGTTCTCAATGTACCATAGTTTGGATTATCCTCAATGCTATTAGTAAACACACTTCCTGATATTAAGACCAGTAGGTGCCACTGTGCCTCCACAGACCATTCTTAGTCCAAATTATAATTGTGCATCTTTAAGTGCTATGAGACCGGATAGTTTATATTATATTATCAGTCTCTATACATCATTTTTGGTACTCCATAAATCTATATTCTCAGATATATGGACTTACATAAAATATATAAAATGCAAATGTATATAAAATCCTTGTAAGAAATTATTGTTTCAATATTTGTGTCTTTCAGCTTACCAGCAAGCAAATATAGGTTTGTGTTTGTTTGTGGTACTGGGGATTAAACTCAAGGCTTCACACAAAACTATACTCCCAACCCTTTTTTAAAATTTTTTTATTTTGAGACAAGGTCTTGCTAAGCTTCCCAGGCTGACCTTGAACTTGTAATCCTCCTTCCTGATCCTCCTTCAAATAATATATTTCTTGAAAAACATTTATTAATATTCTTTCTCACTGTAGGAGTGTTTGGAGTTTTTCAACATTCCAGAATCCCAGTCAACACATTATTTCCTCATGGATAAACGATGGAACCTTATCCACTACAATAAGGTGAGACTGAAGTAGTGATGGGCATGTTGAGTTGGGTTTACATGACTTTGAACTACAATTACTGCAACGTTTGGCCCTTTGGTGTGTTTGTCCAGAAAGTGAGGGTGATGATAAAAGTATCTATGTTAAGGGACTTGTAGCAATTAGAGGGAAAAGGCACCCTGGTATTCATCATTATTACATCAAGGTAAAAAAGGTAGGTTGCTTATTATGCATCTGTCTGAAACTGTAATGCGGTTGTAATCCTTTTTGCTACTGTGTTACACATGATCATGGTGACTTAATTTAGTGAGCAAAAGGGAGACTCAGGATAACCCCTGGCAGCACTTTATAAGACCTTCTTCTGCTCAAACACTGTTTGCTGCCCTGTCTTTGGCTCCACTGCTCCTGTCATGTGGAGAAGCGTGACAGAATGAGTGCCCGGAAGTGAGTGAACTACAGCATCCCCAAGGAGGATGTTCACCACCTCCAGGTTTTTATAGAATTGAGGAGCATAAAAGTAGTCAAGAATCCAAACTGTTAGGAAATAACATTTTTTTGTTTGTCTGACTTTTGGGTAAAGAGGGAACAAGAATAAAATTTAACCATTTAAACTTTTTTGTCTCTTTGTGTAATCAACCACAGACCTACGTTCGAGACATTTACCCCTTCCGGAGGTCAGTATCCCCGCAGCTGAACCTGGTGCACATGCATCCAGAGAAGGGGCAGGAGCTCATTCAGAAACAGGTGTCTGGCCACTCTCTTTTATTCTACTTCCTGTCGTTGAGATAGACAATCCATAAATATGCACCAGCCCTGAGGTGAATGATTTTGTTATGCTTCTTTCTGGAGAGAGTGAATAAATGGCTTGCTCGATAGACTTTTGCTGAAGATAATGTGTGTTTTATATATAAATTGAATCAGGAGGTTCAGGCATTAAGGAAAAAAATCACTTGGGAAGTGCTATGATAAATCCCTGGATTTAAACAATAAAAATCCTGTATTTACTCACTAATTTCAAAATGTGAATTATCATTTCTCATTTTTGTAAAACAGGATTGGAGGTACACCAGTTGTAGCTATCCAATGGTTGTCCCAGATGTCTCCACCAGCTGGAAAAAAAGTAAAAGCTATTGATGTCCCTGAAAAAAAGCACTAAACTAGGGACCAGCAGTTTGGATTCCATCCTGACTCTGCTGCTGACCAGGGGCTTAACCTGGTCAGGGATCTGATCTTAATAACTTCTCTTAAAATGGGAAAAGACACAATCAAACCATTGTCTGTAGGGTTAGGAGTGAAGATATGAAGGATGTTCAAATGTGTAAGCTCAAATCAGACTATGAGCCTAAGGAAAGTCACTAGTCTTTATGCAAAATATAGCTCTGTAGCTCTAGTACAGAATTCTAAAGTTGATAGAATTTTCGTATTGCCTCTCTATTTTCTAATAAGATTATCTGAACAAGAATTTCACAATTCTTGATCCTGTCAGTTTTTCTGCACATATCAAAAATGCTAACTTGGCATCAAACTACTAAAAACACCTACATGCAATTAATGAAAATGGCATAGAATTGACCACAGAAGCAATTTTTAACACTAGCTTGCATTAACTGCTTAAATTGCCTTGTGAGAAATACTAAATTTCTTGCAAGTTGTGGGGTGTTGAGCCAAACTGAAAAATGTTAAAAATAAATAATTTCTCAAACAATTTCACCAAAGTTGTCCTAGTCTCTAATTTTGACAGCAAGATAATTAGAAGCATAATCAATAATGGCACCTTCTCCTGTGTGTGGACATTTACCATGTTTGAGAATGGATTTCAAGAGTGCCTTAAAATGAGATTCTTGCTTCCTGTCAGCTCCAAATTAGAATCTTAATACTTTTAAGTTTCCCAGGGAGATGAGAATATAGTTCTGGCTCAGAAGTGTTCTCTTCAGTTGCTCATTTCTTCTGAACCTCCTAATCCCGTCCCCTGCCCCTGATCATTAAGAGAAATGGAACAAGAGGAGGGACCAAGAGCCCTATGCAAGCCATCTAACTCAGGGCCAAAGGGACACCAGTTAGTGACCCATCTGCTTTCGTCTCAGTATAACACTTCTTCTCGATTCCATATCAGTCTTTCAGGAGAAACCCGAATTCACCGGGAAATAGTTTAAGGCACCTATGGGAATGGTAAAAGCCATTGCAACCAACTTGCTGGCTCCCTGTTAGGAAAGCCTTCCATGTTCTGCCATTCAAACAAATTAGATCTGTGTAATGCTGAAGTATCTTGACAATGCCTGCCTTGTCTTCCTCCAGCCAACAGACTCCATAAGAAATTCTTCCTTCTGTAGAGTAGACAGAAGCAGGAAGTGTGTCAATTCAATATCGTTTAACTCTTTCCACGTGGTAAAGAACAAAACCAGCTCTCTCTCATTCCAACTTTCCCCTTTTCTTCCTGCTTTGTCAGCCTGGTTTGTCATTGAAGATTTCATTTCACGCACTGCGTCTGACTTTAGAGTTTCTGTTCCTGCTCTTGTTTTCCATAAGGTGTTCACTCGCAAGCTAGAGGAAGTGGGCCGGGTATTATTCCTCATCTCCCTAACCCAGAAGATCCCCACAGCCCACAAGCAGTCTCATGTCTCCATGCTCCAGGAAGACCTCCTCCGGCTGCCCTCTTTCCCTCGCAGTGCTATAGACGCGGAGTTTTCGCTCTTCAGTGATCCTCAAGGTACCAAGCGATCAAAACAGATGACCTTTCCACACACCCTTTTTCAGTTCTTGCCTGGAGAGCAGCCATACAGGCAGAGAGTTCTGGAAGCCAAGGACCCTCAAACCTGTGCGTTAGAATCCCCCAGGGAGCTCATTAAAACCCATATTGCTGAGTCCCAGCCTCCACTCCAGGGGCCCAATTTTGCCTTTCTAACAAGTTCCCAGGTGATTCTCACATTGCCACTGTAAGCACTGACCTTGGAGACAGGTCTTAAAGCTAAAAACCAGATGAAGGAAAGTATGTGGGGTGTTAGAAGAGGAATGGGTGACTCAGTGAAAAATTAAGAGCTTAAAGGAAGGCAAAAACTAATCTCATTACAGAAATAGGAACAGCAGTCACATCTAGGTTGGAAGAAATGAACTTCCTGCAAAAGGCACAAGGGGAGGTTTGAAGTTGACAAAAATTATTCCTCTGTTGATTAGCAGGTGGTTACATGGGTACATATTTTACAACTCACTGAACTACATTTAAAAATCTATATATGTTTTATATTATGCTACATTGAGAGCAAGAGATGGGAATGGATAGAGACCCACTTTGGAACCCCACATCAGGACCATTATTAATTTGGTTGAATTAGTATCACTATGCCTCAATTTCCTCATGAGGAAGGTACAGAGCAACAGCAAAAGAGCTGTAATCCAAGCAGTGGTTAGAAGCACAAGCACAAGCCCTGCCATTTTCTAGTAGGAGCAACTTATTTTTCCCAAAGCTACAGCTTATTTAACAGCAGAGTGCTGCGAACACTGGCCCTGGGTGCCCACAGAGTGAAATCAAAGAGGTGTTGATGAAGGTCCTTTGAGAAGCAGGAAGCGCTATTGCAATGCCAACCACATTGGGCCGGAAAGCCTCTCAGCAGCAGATCTTCTCCTCCCAGAGCTGGTGCAAATGGAAAACAGTAG